>VDFB02375248.1:0-34980 GCA_007258455.2 Sequoia sempervirens
TTAGCCAAAATTTAAACCCAGGTCAAATGGTAAGTACACTAGATAGAAAGAAAAGATCAGACTAGAGAGAGATGGACCAGAAGACCCAAACCAAAGACCCGAATGAAGCAAAAATTAGGGGGGTCCCCATCTGCAATGGGGCGATCTGTGAAAAGGTCACAACAATATTATTATCAACTATATGAGAGTTTGTTAGTGCAGCTGAGCAGTCTTTAACCTAGTGATAGTCTTTGGATTACACTAACATTGGATACAACTGCAAATTGTTATATTGTCTAATTTTCAGCACCTTCAATCCTAATTAGGATACCTCTAAGAACACCCTCTTGGGTCTAAGATGAGATTGAAGTGTAGGAGAGTTTATCCACTCTTGTCAATTGGCCTTAAACCCTCCATAATCTATTGACGAATCTCAATTTTACCTTCTTGAAGACATTCCTTGGCCTTGAGTTTTGGAGCAATGGATTTGAAACCCAACAACTCACCTTTTCCCTCCAAACTTAATTAATTACCTTTTTATATAATTAAATATAAGTTATCTTTTTAATTTTCCACTTTTCAAAAACTTAAATATATAACCATTTAATTATTTAATTATTTTCTGCACAAACACCAAAGTTACGGGAAATATTAAGAAACCCCAACATGAATTTTGACCACACCACCAACACCTTAAGTGCATAGGAAATTGATCTATATGAAGGTTGGTGCTCACCAAGATGACAGACTTATCCAAGAAGTGTGGAGTGCTCCCAAAATGTAAGAGCCACACACGAAAAGTACTGTTGTATTTATCTTGGCTGTAGGAACTCTCTGCCACTGTCATAATACCTTTGCGATATAGCTGGCGCTTTCCAAAAAAGTTGGAATGACTATAAAAAGGGGCATTACATTAAGTAAGCAATGTTATTTCAATGATACAACCATGACATCACCTAAGTTTCCCAAAAACACATAGCACCATTGTGTAATGCCCTATAGGATTGTAGCAAAATATTAATTTATAATCAATTAACACTACTTTGAGGAGGCAATTTCAAATCCTAAAGCCAAATATAAATTGATGTCCAAATAAATATCAAACCCCTAATTATAGCTCTATTAGGTTGACACAACCCCATAACTGACTACAAGATGGAACTTCTAAACTATGACAAATAGATATATGCATGCATCACATGGGCTCCCCCATAACCCACCTATACATATGACATGAGCACAACTAGGATCATAACAAATGCTTGTTGAAGCTGATTATGTGATATGATTTTCCTTAAGAAAGAGTCTCCAAAACAGTAGTAAGGCACCTGATTTTTAACAGTAGTGCTCATCACTATGAATACCAACACATTATTTTTTGTTGGATCTCAACCTGTGGGTTTTATCCTCTGAATTTGCACTAGCTAGAAGATTATAGGCAGACCTGCAATACCTAACATAGTCATCTAGAGCAACCCAAAGACCCATGTGAAACTCTTCAAGACTGTGCTCCTCATTTTGAGCCCAGGGCACAATCATAATATAATTTGCTATTATCTGTTTATCTGCCATTAGGGCTAAGGAGGGTTTGTGAAAATCTACATGATAAAAGTAAAACTTGGTTTCCTTAATCCATGTAATTATGTTCCATCCTATTTTCTCAAAGCATTTCAATAGCTTTTCATAAAAGCAACTTTACCGTGTGGACTGAATTGAAAGAAATTTTGATACAATAATTATCTGTTCTAGAGTACTGGTAGAATGAAAAATTAAAATATTAATTTATGATAAACCTTTTGAATACCGTGGAGCTTACAATATTAGATATTTAAGAATGAATCTAAATTAGAATATGTGCAAAATGGACTTGAATATCATTTTCGTTGTTGACAAACTTGTGGAATTAACAAAAAGCTTCTTGTCCACCACAATCTTTGGAATAGAAAATGGAACTATGTCAATTTAAGATTGATAGAAATTGAACTTGGGGGATATATTCCAGAAGAATTAAATTTATTGATTAAGACTATCATGGTTAACCTTGAACAAGCTCTTAAGTATTTTTATTTTTGGTGGTCAGACATGCTTTATTGACTATGATTAATGATGTCGGCTTTTGATTATTGACAAGGCTTTTCTCAGTCCCTAAGAAATGACAGAAAAGACATAAATTTAAATGCTGTTCATTTAGAATTCAATTAACTAGAGAACGCCACCTTCCACCAAGGCTTGTTCCACCAACACGCTGAAACTTGTCAGGAGAATCCACTCTCAAAATGCTAACACCAGATCCAATATTTACCTGCCATTTGAATTAAATTAAGGATAAGTTTGGTAAAAAATTGATAGATATGTACAAAGATACAATTTGGAATATAAAATAAACAGTTCTCAAAGATTTTCCAGTTTATCTACATCATTATTACAGCAAAACAATTTTGTCTACCACAAGATAAGGGTACAAGTTCTGGCTTCCATCTAACAATACACTGTTGCCATCTCTTTCAGGAAGAGGGCTCTCTGAGACAGCTGTAGTCCTTAGCTTCTCTCCATCGTCACACTTTCCAATGGCAACCTCATTGGACTGAAGTTTCATGCTATTCTCGTCCCCACCATGTTGTCTCCCTTTCTCCCTAAGACAACAATCATTGTCATCATCATCACTGCTATTTTCATGTGACTTCCAAGGACGTTGTATACGCCCTGCTTTATATGAACCTGCAGCACATTTTGACTATTATATTTATTGTTAAAATTTTTGACTATTATAGTTATTGTTAAAAATTATAACCAAACTATAGAAATTTCCTGGCCTTAATGGAGAAAATTTGACAGAAAAAAAGCAATTTGAAGAATTTCTCACACCAATATCGAAGTCAGCTTGAATATGTGTAAAATTGATATATTATTTTAGGAAAATGTTATGCTTGATCCTAAGAGTTTCATCACACTGACGTACTCTTCAGATTACTAGGAATGTGTAGTTCCTCTAGCCCATCAGAATCCAATCTAATGTCACTGTAGGTAACCATCTGAATTTCTCATTATCTAATTAATGCCTTGGTCTGAAAGTGTTCATGAGCACAGGTAGTTTAGTGCAGTCTTTGTAAAAATGGTTAAATTTTACATACTATGATATATGGTGTGCAATAATTTAAGTACTAAATAAAGGTTTATAGGATACTTTTGATTACAAAGCCTTATCATGCATAAATTATTAAATACGCTAAGGATACTAAGGGGTATTAGACGAGTTTGTGTAAATTGTAACTGTAAATTAGCAATGCTTTGTGGAGGCTGCCAATCATCATGTATTTGTACTTGTTATATGTGATATAATGGACCAAAGTGGTCATGGGAATTGCTAGTTCAGTGCAGCCTTTGTTATACAATAATATAACAGTTACATCCAATGTATTATGTTGCTCAGGTCATGAATATATAACTGAGGTGGTATGTCATAATGTAAGTACTAATTAAGAATTAGTAGGATAATTGTAATTACACACCTCCAATGTATATAAATTCTTGAAATACCATAAGGGGCATCAGCCCTAGTTTTTGTACATGGTGACATGTTCTTTGGCATGCTTCACAGAAGTTTCCAACCATCAAATATTTGTATTCAGTATATGTGATAGAATTACCATCATCTATCAGTTTGCATAATGCCTTCTCTACTAAGTCAATGTGATGCACTTCAATATCCATTTCCCTACCATACAATTCCTTTGAAAGCAATCTTTGTTCTTAGATTATTATATGTTTCACTTTAGATCCTACTGCATAATCTTTCACATCTATTTCTGGCTACAAAAGCTTTTGCGGTTATTTAGGATGATATCTATCCAAAGCACATTTAAGCATCATTTCTTCTCTTAGGCCACTTGACCCCCATCTAGCTTTTCATTCTAGTTCCTTCTTACATATTGAATGGTACCATCATTCTCTTGGATACCTTTGATATTGGGTTCTGCATAGCTCTGATTCTCCACTGGCAGGTCAGGATCGTTCTCAGTAGCTTTGGATAAAGTTAAATTCTAGATAGAATCTGAGGAATACTAATACTTGATGCATGCTCTATCATGAGGCTAGAGGATGGAGGGTAATCACTCCTTAACTCATGAAGAAGATTTGTGTGTAGCTGAATTGAGCTTGGACTCACATGAGTGTCCTTTTCTAGAGGATAGAAATAGGGCATCCAAATTAAGTTATATACCTTATGAATTTAAGTGTAACTCAAACCATAGTGTTCAGACTCAGACCTGGGAAAAAATTGACAAGCTGCTTTTTGAGTTGGACTCAATGAAAACTTAGGAAGTTGTTTTTTGATTCAGACACTCACTTTTGGTGGGAAAACTTGGTTGTAACTTAGAAATTTTGAAATATTTTTAATGGTTTTTTTTAATAAATAAATTGAATTTCTGTTTTTCCCATACTTACCAGAGTCAATGAATTGAGGCTGCAGACTTGCTAAGCCTGATTAAGACTTGGATTTGCAAGTCGTCACCAAGACTTGCCGAGTCTGAATACATGTTTAAACCTTTCCACAAGGGCAAGTAGGTTGTACCATCATAGAATCAACTTCACTATAGCTTTTCTCCTAGTTTATCAATAAAGTTGGAATTGAATGTTACATTGTAAACTCTCTTGCAAGAGCTCCAAGATGTAAAATTAGTTTAAATACTCATCATTTTCTTCAATCCACTATAAATAAATTTGGTTTTGTTACTTCCATTCTTGCAATTCCATTAATTTTTATTGTTATTGATGAAAAAACAAAAATGTCTCTTTCTATTGCCATTCCACTTAAAACAAGTATATGCACACTTGAAACACATTCATTGATAAAACAATTAAGCATGCACAATGATTTTTCAACTATAATTAAGAATTCCACAGAGTATCCTTCCCTAGACTATGCATAGTAGTGTGTACAATTCTTTGTACCATGAGGAAAAGGTAACATGCTTGCCAAAAGCTAGGTGATCAAAATACAGGAAAAAAAAATACCTATAGGATGCTCAAAGATTTCATGTTGAGCATTCCTGACCAAAAAATCAATACCTCGCACCAAGCTGCCAAGTAAATAATAAAATCGGAGTTAGAGATAAAATAGAAATTAGTGAAATAGTTTATAGCAAAAGCCAGAACTAGTAAATACCTTAGAACAATCTTCAAATCACAATACAATAAATTAATCATTGTTGACAAGCCTTTGAGTTCTGTTCCAACATTGTAAGTTCAAAGTTCAAACAATGCAAAAAGTCTCAAGAATCTAGCATTTACAAATGATCACCCTACCTTTATTTCACATACAAGCTACATAAAGCATGCCACAATAAAAGTGAAACATTTCAGAAGCTTTTCTCACAACCAAAAAAATTATTAAAATTAAAAAAAAAGGTTTATTCATAAGGGATATTAACTTACGAAACTGAAAAGCATTGCATGAAGAAGTGATGAGTCAAAGATGCAAGCAAAGTACAGAGGCGGTTGACAAGATTGATTCCAAGAATTTAAACAACACAATTAAAATAAAAACTACCTAAAATTGGAACACCAGCCATACAAAGGTCTATTAGGAGATCCATCATTCTTTCACAAAATCTTGTACGCATAATTCATTATGGCCTCAAAAGGGTAAACTCAATCTATTAAGAATGTAAGATTCTGACACAATTCTCTATGCAAATTTAAGCTCTTTCACAATTTCATTGTATTGGCATTTCGTCAAGCAGTTTATATTCAGTGCAGAAGAAAAAGTTTTGAATGTTGACAGCTGATATGGAGATGGTTGTCAACTGAACACCAAATTTAAATTCCACTACTCCGACAATTCGTCAACATGCGTAAAGACTCCATTCAATTTGAAGGTATAGAAAATAATATCAAGAAGTAATTTCCCAATAACATATTTTTCCAATAGTGAAATTAAAACAAATATTAAATTCACTATATTGGTAAATGAACCCTTTCCTAACTGCTATTAATGCTGGTATTGAATTACATTGCACAGGAAATTGTAATAATCAGAAATCATCTTATATGTTTGTTTAGGTAGACCTGGCAATAGCCGCCCCAGCTGCAATAATGCATTTGTAATAATGCATGACTGGTAGCTTTGACTGTTTTTTATGAGTCATGCATTTTTTATCAGAATAAAGTTTTGCAAAAGGTCAATCACAAACGCTAATAATGCTGTTAATGATTTGCAAGTAAACTTCCTTACACTGAAACCAGAAGGTGCTTTAAAGTACCTCTTTAACTCATCATAGTGCTGAAGGCACAAACCAGCAATGTCAAAAAATCTGTCAACGAATTTTCGAGTTCCACCCCTATAAAAAAGTTCATACATTCCAATTAATAGATGCTATTGCCCCACACAACAACCACTAAAAAGATCAAGATCATTGAAACACAGTTTTTATATAGAATACCAAATTACCCAGTTGCTCCAATAGCTCGGCCTTGACCAACAAGAGAGTGTTCTTGTGTAAGTCTCAAAAATTCCTCTATTCTCCAAGTTTCTGACAAGAACAATATCAGGAAATTGTCAATAAGCACTATATACAAGATACTTAAAATTCTTTACCATCATTTACACCCTCCACAACTGCAGTAATATTATTCTCCTAAAGAATTCTGACACCGATTAAGATGGTGCAAAAATGTGCTTCTTTGACATATAAATAGAAAGGGATACATCATACAGTATTGCTTTAAGAACATTAGTTTTTAATCCCTCAAAAGTAAAATTCTTCCAAAAAATCTTGCTTATATAACAATTTAAATTAATTTGTCAACACTAGAACTAAATAGATTATGCCTCAGAAGCTGTATGTGATTTACATGATACATAAACAGAGAGGTATCCCTCATGTGCCATTGTCAAGTATCATTTTCTCATTGTTGTTATCTTTCTTTATGATGAAATATGCGGAGCCAATTTTTTTTTTTTTTTTGCAATGCGATTACAAACAACGTGCACCCGTTAGGGTTAGCAAATAACTAAACAATGTAGAATTCAACTCTAACCAAGAATGTACACCAGGATCCCGAGATGGGCAAGGTGTTAACATGTGGTCAGAGGATCTCGATGCAATGCACAACTGAAATAACCCTAACCAAGAATGCGCCAGATGGCGGCGTGCATATGGTCAGAGGATCTTATGCATTTCAGAACAAGCAACTCTAACCAAGAATGTGTCCAAGGTGGACGATCATATGGTCAGAGGATCCCTATCTATTACAATGCTGAAAGTAACTCAACACCAAGTATGTGCTACTCAATCCAGGATGGAGATGAGGCGACCATATGGCGGAGACATAAGATATTACAATGCAATTCAAGTAAACAGGCGGCAAGCCAACCTCTTCCACTTATTTAGTGGGCAATTACAAAGCATGAAAACAAGATTAGAAGGGGATGCTGAAAGTACTACTGTGCAACTTACAATATATTGAAGAAATGCCTGCAAGATCAAGGAATTAGAGCTCCACAAGTGCTGCAATAGTAAATATGTCATCCACTAACTCAAACATGAATTCCTAACACCCACCCTTCACTCATACACAATTTTCTCAAGTCTGATATGACAGACCAGCAACATGAATATCAGAACCAGCAACACAGATTCCTATCAAAATGCTCATAACTCACTCATTTCTAACCCAAACGACATGAAAACTGATGCAAAATACCTTCCTCATGATGGCGCCCAAGATGACAACAAGAAACTGACCCCAAATGCTGATATTTATTTTTGGCACGAATCCCAATGAGAGCACAGAAGGTACGGCTGCAAGGAGGGGCGATTTTGGTTTATAAAATTGAAGACTTCAATATAAATTCCCAAACTTTTCTGAGAGGGGCGCCCTTGCCTAGCAAATGCATGGGTAAACTACCCAGAACCAAAAGAAAATCACACAATGACTTATGAGCTAAAAACCAAATCTGCAACACAAACCAGCAACTCCAGATTTTTTGATTATTTTGCAAATATAAGGATTACAATACATAAACAACAGCTATAAGCAAACTCACTAAAAAATCACTCAAAAGCAAGCAAACCTCTCCACTAGGTGCTATCTCTCAAGCACGAAGTTGAGCCAAGCTAGGAGGCATTCATTCCTCGAAGCAGTCCAACACCATTTCGGCAGCATAACATAACTCAAGATATCAGATAATCCAAATGAAGACCAAGACCTTCTTTTATAAACTTGTGAAGACTCTCCAAAAGCTTCTAGAAACCCTAACTTTTCAAATTTGAAATAACTCCTTTTCCCTCCAAAGATGGCGTCCCTTTTTCTTCAAGGAAATTTGACTTTTTAATTTAAAATAATCTCCACCATAAGATAGGCGTCCACTTTTCAAGCATTGTTTTTGACCTTAAGAAAATATTAAATCATTTGCATGAGGCGCCACCCTTCCAAGTCCCCCTTTTAAGAACAACTTAAAGTTGTTTCACTAGGCTAAGGGGTCACAATATTAAAATATAACTTTAAAATATAACATTTTAAAATCAACTGGATATCGCACCAAAAATGCTTCCCAAGGTCAAGATTGATCAAACCAACTGGACAGACTGAAGATGAGAGCCAACTGTGTCGAGGCCAACAGGACCACTGCCAGAAATAGAATTTACTAAAAATAGTAAATTCATGAAGGTGCTCGGAATGCCAAGAAAAACATATCACCGCGAAGCTCACGAAAAACCCAGAAGGAATCCGTAGTTCAATCACCAATCTGTGAGCAATAGAAACCTCCAACCAAGAAACCCTAATTTCACCCCCGAGAAGCCTACGGGTCTCCAGAATAGGCCAACAGTCAACAGAAAAAGTCATGCTCGAGAAGGGGACATTACAGTCCGCCCTCCCCAAGATTGCTTGTCCTCAAGCAATTGCAAGCCTGGGTGCTACAGAATCTCATTATTCTCCCAAGTCGCATTCTCCGTAGGCAAGTTCTTCCACTTCACCAAATACTCTCTGATTGTTCTTCTTCTCAAAGAATGCTCTCTGGAATCGAGAATCTCTTTAGGAATCAAAACTAACTGTCCTTCTTCATCCAAAGGTGGCAACTGTGATGAAGCAATAACATTGTGCCCAAGTGCCTTCTTGAGGCGAGGCACATGGAAAACATTGTGCACTTTGCTACTCGAAGGTAGCTCCAACTCATATGCTACTGCTCCCACCTCTCTGATAACCTTGAACGGCCCATAGAAGCAAGGTTTGAGCTTCTCAGCTCCACTCTTCTTGAGAGTAGACTGTTTGTAAGGTTGTAGTCGAAGATAAACCATATATCCAACCTCAAAAGAGCACTCAACACGCCGCTAATCAGCTTACATCTTCTGCTGATTCTGTGCAATCTGAAGATTGTTCTTCAATGATTTCAAGATATCTTGACTCTGCTATAACAAATCCTTGGCTTGAGGGGCTTTGCTATCACCAAACACCAAATCAGCAAAGCTAGGAGCCTCATAACCGTAAAGAGCCATGAAAGGTGACATCCTTATTGACATGTGAAAAGAAGAGTTGTAACAATACTCACCTATGTGAAGCCATTTCACCCATGCTCTTTGCTGTTCTGAAACATAGTTCCTTAAATAACCTTCCAACTACTTGTTCACTATCTCAGTTTGTCCATCAGTTTGAGGGTGATAACTAGTGCTTGAAGTAAGCACTGTACCACTCATTCTAAAGACCTCTTGCCAAAAGGTGCTTAGGAACTTGCTGTCCCTATCACTCACAATGTTTTTTGGCAACCCATATAATCTAAACACCTCATGAAAAAACAAATCTGCAACTTGAGCTGCTGAAAAAGAGCTGGTAATGGCAAAGAAATGAGCAAATTTTGTTAATCTATCCACTACAACATAGATACAGTCTTTTCCTTGGACTTTGGGCAACCCAGTGATGAAGTCCATTGATATGCTTTCCCATTTTTGATTGGGAATGGGAAGAGGTTGCAGCAGACCAGTAGGTAGAGTATGCTCATTCTTGTTCATTTGACATGTGGGACATTTCTGAATGTAGCATTGAACTTCCCCTTTCAGCCCTTTCCAAGAAAATCTTTCCCAAATCTGCCTATAGGTCTTGAAGAACCCTTGATGACCAGCAAGTGGAATGTCATGAAATGTCAACAAAATCTTCTTTTTGAGCTTGGAATCAGCCACCAAAAAGATTCTACCCTTGTAGTATCTTAGCCCTTCAACCACCTTGTACCTTTCGTCATGAACAGTACCCTCAATGATGCTGGTTGCAAACTGATTTTTGGCATAATCAGCAAGCAACATGTTCCTCCAATCAGCAGTAAGCTCACATAATGAGCTCAAATGAGGTCTTCTGGATAAAGCATCAGCCACTATGTTGTTTTTTCCCTTGACATACTCAATGTCAAAATCGTAAGCTTGAAGCTTACTCACCCGCTTTTGTTGCCTCTCGTTCAAATCTTTCTAATGCATGAAATGCTTGAGACTATTGTGATCAGTCTTGACCACAAACTTGCTTCCCACTAAGTACTGTCTGAACTTAGCTAATGCATGCATAATGGCAAGCATTTCCTTATCATAGATGGAGTAGGTCCTTTCAACACTGTAACAACCTAACCGGTCTACGGTTTTAAAAATTCAACCATCTATCCATTTCAGCTGAAGAATAACTAACTTGTTTTCATTCTAGGGTTTCCAAATCGTTTCAACTATTCGATTTAAATTTCCAACTAACTTCTAAGTTTTCAGGTTCAGCTGAAAGGTAACATCTAACTGTTTCCAACAACCGTCACACAAAAGATTAAAACTAAATAACTGTCAAACTAGGGTTTTCCAAAATAAAGATAATCACTCTAAAAAGAGAATAATTACTAGGGCACGATTAACCAATTCGCATCCTTCTCTTATAAAAACTAGGGCTTCATTTGCAGCTAAAAGAAGAATTCAATCCATATGTCGTTACACTATACACTTCATCTACTAACTTTTAATTTCATTTTCAGCTGAAAAGATACTATAACTATAAACATCTAACAGGAATTGCAGAAGAATAATATTTACTTTTCTTTGCTTCCAGAAGATAACGAATAATTGCTACAGCTATGAAACAATATAACAACTGAATAAATTCAGGTAGCTATCTCACTAAGTATCTGAGAATCCTACAATATTCATTAACATAAAGAATAGCATTCATGGCATAGATGAAATAGAAATTCAATTACCATTGCATGTACCTGGATATACAAGAGAGGAAGAAATCCCTTTGACATCATCTCCATACTATCATACTTGGAAATCTTTATCGAGGAAAAGAGAATTATCATCAGGGGCTTTACCGCCCAACCAAGACCTACTGGTCTCCCGAGTTTCTTCAACTGAAGAACCCGCCCTTCACGAGGGTAATCAACATGGATCAATTTATCATCATGTCTCTGAGCCTGATGTCCACGAACCTATACTACTGATCGATCCTTCCTCTATAGGTACCTCCTATCAGAAGAATCATCCTGATCAGAGTATATCTGGCCATGGAAGCTGACATTGCCGAACGGGCATCTACCTTGGCCAAGGATTTTTAATTAATTATTTGTGGCATCACTGTGCCGACAGCACGCATCCTTGCTCGACATGATAACTCTTAGATCAAGTTTTAATCTTACCGTATCTGGTTTGGTTATCAATCTTCTCGTAGTTCAAGGTTAAGTCTTATCTTCAAGGATTAATGTTACAAGAGCTTGATTTGGAATCACATATTGTTTAAGGTCTATAGGGTCATCTTTTCTTTTTAGAACAATAAGATCTTATCTCATAACTTATCCCATATGGGTAATAATAAATTGCTATTCTCCAACTTATGAGAGGAGTTTAAGGAATCTTATTCAACATTATGGATTCAATTTTTGTATTCCAATGTCTAGAAATTTTCAGTCATTTTTCAAGGTACAACAATTAATCTAGAAATATTAAGAGAGTCTTAGCTCGATGTCACTCCCCTTCTTTATCGACCATTCGGTTTGCTTTAACACTTTAAAGAAAGGAGATGAGACTTTTACTTCAAGAAAGTTTCGTCGGATTAACAATACAATGACTTTGTTTCCATTTAATCTCTTTTTACGTATGTTGTTTTTAATTAAGCATAAACATACTGACAGACATGCACGATTGAAAAGGGGTCTTCAAAGTTTAGCTAGAAGCACTTCACTATATTTAAGATTATGCTGATCTCAAAACCCTTAGAGACACTAAACACTTAACATTACACTTCCTTTAGAAGCGACTGCTCTGATTTCAATCAAGGAAAGAGGTGCGAAAATATTTTGATGAGGAAGAGATATCTTCAGGCCCTTGTTATGACAAGACAAGAAAGAATTCGACTGAGAAGAAGATGCCCAATTCCATATAGTGACAAGGAAAACAGAGTGAAAGGAAAACCGTCAATCTTAGATTTGACCAGATAATCTCAGAGCATTAGATGGAAGGTTCATGATAACATTCAAGTTCAGGGTTGCTAACAATAAAATATCAATCCAAAACCCATCGGGTATTTAGGTTGGGACAGTAGTAAAGAGGGAACTTTTCTTCAGTCAGGTTCAAAAGAAGAGCAATCGTCCAATTTCCAATGAATTTCTCCTATGAGCATAAACAAATAACTCGTTCTCCTTTACAAGGTAAACACAGGTTGGGCTAGCTCAAACAATGCAGAGAGATTCGAAGCATCAAGATTCGTTATTCCCTTTGATTAAAGAAAAACCTACAGAGATACGAATTCTTTTAACTTCCAGCTAGAAGAGAATACCATCAAATTGTATATTAAGCATGTTAAATAATAGAACAATTCCTATCTAGCGACACTGGCTAAATAAGTTGGTAATTCATATCACGTGCCTGAGAATGGTCCCTAAAACTTGATGAAGCCGCTTTGGTACCTCCAAGCGAATGATGCAGAGGACTCAGACTCCAATTCCGAGTTTCACCTGTGCTCGACAATGAATGCCAAGGATTGACGCCACCAGAATTTGTCCAAGGACAAGGAAATACAGAAGGAGAATAGAGGCACACCCGACTATGAAAGTGCATATCAAAATTATGCTAAAAACGAAAGATACACGACTCAGAAAGCACGTCTCAGATTCACCATCGAAAAATGTTTTTGTTTTTCTTCGAGAGAAAAAAACATAAAGGACGAGCCCCCTCCCAAAGATAGTCTATTTCCATTTTTCCCCCCAAAACTCCCACTTCCCCGACCGTTCAAGAACCTTTACTCTGCCCTTTCTTGGGCGTTTCTCCAGCCGTGGTGGTGAGTTGTCAAGACCCCCCCACAAAGCCCGACGCCATTCCTCAACCATTTAATTTATTTATTTTTTTGAAGGTAGAAAACATTCGATGCCAAAGATTAATTTTTAAAATGTTAACATTGCATTGCTCCACTTCCATATTTATAATATTTAATTATATTATTAATTAATCAATTGAGATCTCTATAAGATAATTTAAGGTTTTCATATATATATATATATTTAAATTGACTTATAGAATAATTATTTTCTTTGAATTGTTTAAGGCCAAGTTACAACTTAGTTATTCGTCATACACCGGCTCGAGTTAGACAATAAATTTGATCCATTGTTAACCACGTCCTCTCCCTGACAATATTTCCCTTTCTCTCATGGCGTCGACAATCCTGCATCCACTGACAAGGATTAGGGTTAGATCATTCTCAACGGCTAAATGATATGCATTTAAATTAATTCTCATGATCTCATTCAACTTCACATGAATAATAAATTCACTTGCAAGATAAGGAGTTCGTTAACATTACAGTTACAATAAAAGAACGTTCATTGCATCATCAATGTCATAATCTCATGAAAGCAGTTATTTGCAACTAACATTGCATTCAAAATGCATAACCAACATATAGTTTGAATGCGAGGGATGTGACAAACACCTCTCAATTTTCTGCTCTCAAACACAATGGGATGTTTGTCTTGCATTAAAACAGCCCCAACTCCTTCACCGGATGCATCACATTGTAGCTCAAAAGGTTTGGAAAAATCTGGAAAGGCTAAAACTGGACAAGAACTCATGATCCTCTTAAACTTATCAAAAGTGGTTTGAGCCTTTTCTGTCCAACAAAAAGCTCCCTTTTTCGTGAGGTCAGTAAGAGGAGCAACATTCTATGAGTAACCCTTCACAAACCTTCTGTAAAATCCACAAAGACCCAAGAACCCCTTCAAATGTGTCAAGTTCTTGGCAATTGCCTTGATCTTTTCAGGATCAACCTTCACTCCTTCAGCACTGATTATGTGACCAAGGTAAAGTAGCTCCTTCATTCCAAATTCACATTTGGATTATTTGGCAAACAAGCTCTTTGATTCAAGGATGCTAAGCACTTCTTCCAAGTGCTTGAGATGTTCTTCCCATGTCTTGTTGAAAATCAAGATGTCATAAAAAAATATCAACACAAACTTCCTTAACTGCTTCTGAAAGACTCTGTTCATACAAGACTGGAAGGTAGCAGGAGCATTAGTCAACCCAAATGGCATGACTAGGAACTCAAAGTGACCATAGTGACATCTGAAAGTTGTCTTCTCAACATCAGATCCTCTCATCCGAATTTGATAGTAGCCTGACCTCAAATCTATCTTTGAAAAGAACTTGGCTCCAGGTAGCTCATCAATGAGCTCATCTATCCTTGGAATGGGGTATCGATTTTTGATGGTGCTTTGATTCAAAGCACGATAATCCACACACATGCGGATGGTACCATCCTTCTTTTTCACAAGAACAACTGCTAAAGCAAAAGGACTCTTGCTTGGACGAATGAAGCCCATCTCCAAAAGTTCCTTAATGTTCTTCTCAATCTCATCTTTCTGCTTCTTGGGGTACCGATAAGGAGTTGTGATAACCGGCTTAGCCCCTTCCTTGAGCTCTATGACATGTTCCGAACCCCATTCAGGAGGAGGTCCAAGAGGTAAATTAGCAAACACTTTACTCTTCTTGGTGAGTAAAGACTGAATATCTAGAGGATAATCTCTCTTTGTCTCAACCGGACTAGCTGGAAGAATCATACATTCCGCAGCCCACTCAACTTGGTCATGACGAATCAGCCTTGCCATTCTCTTGAATGACACAATCCGAGGACCTCCATTGGACATTCCTCTTAGCACTACCTTCTTTCCATCGGATTGAAACTTGAGCTCCATGGTTTGCAGATTTAAGGAGATCTCTCCAAGAGATCGCAGCCATTGAATGCCAAGGATGGCATTCGTAGCTCCAATGTTAACCACATAGAAGTCATCCTTGACTTCATAATTGCCCAATTGCATAGACATGTTTGAAATCTTCTTGGTGCAAGAAATGTGAAACCCATCGACCACCATAACTTTGAAGCCTTCGAATTCTTCTGTTTGCAGCCCCTTCTTTGCCACCACAACTTCATCAATGAAGTTATGCGTTGCTCCAGTGTCAATCAAAGCAACTATTCACTGCCTTTTAATCATCCCTCGAACTTTGAAGGATTCATTCTTCTGAAAGCTCGAAAGTTGAGCCAAAACACCTCCACTTCCTTTTTCATCTTCGGACTCTTTTGGAGCTCTTTCCACTTCGCTATCATAAAAATCAAACTGCTGATCTGAAAAATCAGAATTGCTTTCTTCAGCTGAGTAGTATTCTATTTGATGAAATTTGACTCCTTTTGGGCACACATGATCTTGATACCATTTTTCTCTACATTGGAAACATAACCCCTTTCTTCTGAGTTCGTTAAGTGTCTCCGGATCCAACCTAGTGACATGAGTCTTATGCTGTTTGAACTCCTTATGGTGAGGTCTTTTTCCTTTGTCCTTCTTGTGAAATGATGGCTTAGTTTGGAATTTGGCTTTAGGAGCAGCCCACTCCATGTTTCTTGCTTTCTTCATAGCCTCCTATAGGGAGGGTGGATCAAAGGCTTTAATCCAACCCTTGAGTGGCTCCATCAATCCTTCACTGAACAGGATCACCAAACGCCTCTCAGTGATTCCCGTGACCATGACTGAAAGTCTTTGAAACTCAGCTATGTAGGCATCAACTGAGCCATATTGCCAAAGCTGTGCCAATTCTCTGAAATGCACTTTAGGATCTGTTTTCTCAAATCTTTCTATGAGCCTATTGGTGAACTCATCATAGGTAGTGATTGATCCATGTCCTAAAGTGACTAGGCCATGGTACCACCACTCGTGTGCCACCCCATCTAGGTGTAGCGTAGCGAACTTAATCGCCTCTTCTTTTGCCATGGGTCTAAGAGCTAGATAGTTGTCTAACTTCTGTATCCAAGCTCTTGCTGAACTGTTGTCGCTCCCATCAAAGTGTGGAAGCATAACCTTGTTGATAGCTTGATGCAAATCTCCTTGCACTGCTGGCCTCTTTTGTTCATAGTGCCTCCCTTGTCCTTTATTCTTCCTTTTATGATCCATGAAATCATTGAAAGACATATCTATCTTAATTTCATCACAGAGAGAATCATACTCAGCACGACCGAGTCTCAACTGTTCCACAAATGATGCATTTTCCTCTGGATCAGGTTGAGGGTTTGTTGGTGTCAAGAAGGTGGGTTTGAATGGTTTAGAAGAAATGTATGTGCTATTAGATGTAGGCTGAGCAGCATGTCCATTATGCTGGTTGGAGGCACTGTGTTCTCCCATATGTCCTAGATTGTTCTGTGGAGTTGGGTTCTGACCCACTTTTCCCATCATGAAAGATACCATATCCATTAAGGCATCTCTCGAACCTCTTTCCTGGACTTATCGATCTTTCCCTTCCCTTTCCACTGTCATCTCTACTGCTTGTAAACCTCTCAGAACCACCGGCTGGCCTCTCACTATCCCCCATTTCTGTTTCCTGAGAAGGCTCCCAATGAGCCCTCAAAACCTCTGATGTTGTCTGACCTTCTGGAACCTGATAGAGCTGTTTCTGACTGGTATCCCTCTTGTATACCCTTGCTAAGTATCTTTGTTCTCTGTCACTCATAGAAGGCTTGTTTCATAGGATGGCAGGATGCATAGCTCTGATACTACTAAAATATGCCGAGCCAATTTTTTATTTTTTTTTGCAATGCGATTACAAACAACATGCACCTGTTAGGGTTAGCAAATAACTAAACAATGCAGAATTCAACTCTAACCAAGAATGTACACCAGGATCTCGAGATGGGCAAGGTGTTAGCATGTGGTCAGAGGATCTCGATGCAATGCACAACTAAAATAACCCTAACCAAGAATGCGCCAGATGACGGCATGCATATGGTTAGAGGATCTTATGCATTTCAGAACAAGCAACTCTAACCAAGAATGTGTCCAAGGTGGACGATCATATGGTCAGAGGATCCCTATCTATTACAATGCTGAAAGTAACTCAACACCAAGTATGTGCTACTCAATCCAGGATGGAGATGAGGCGACCATATGGCGGAGACATAAGATATTACAATGCAATTCAAGTAAACAGGCGGCAAGCCAGCCTCTTCCACTTATTCAGTGGGCACTTACAAAGCATGAAAACAAGATTAAAAGGGGATGCTGACAGTACTACTGTGCAGCTTACAATATATTGAAGAAATGCCTGCAAGATCAAGGAATTAGAGCTCCACAAGTGCTGCAATAGTAAATATGTCATCCACTAACTCAAACATGAATTCCTAACACCCACCCTTCACTCATACACAATTTTCTCAAGTCTGATATGACAGACCAGCAACATGAATATCAGAACCAGCAACACAGATTCCTATCAAAATGCTCATAACTCACTCATTTCTAACCCAAACGACATGAAAACTGATGCAAAATACCTTCCTAATGATGGCACCCAAGATGACAACAAGAAACTGACCCCAAATGCTGATATTTATTTTTGACATGAATCCCAATGAGAGCATAGAAGGTACGGCTGCAAGGAGGGGCGATTTTGGTTTATAAAATTGAAGACTTCAATATAAATTCCCAAACTTCTCTGAGAGGGGCGCCCTTGCCTAGCAAATGCATGGGTAAACTACCCAGAACCAAAAGAAAATCACACAATGACTTATGAGCTAAAAACCAAATCTGCAACACAAACCAACAACTCCAGATTTTTTGATTATTTTGCAAATATAAGGATTACAATGCATAAACAACAGCTATATGCAAACTCACTACAAAATCACTCAAAAGCAAGCAAACCTCTCCACTAGGTGCTATCTCTCAAGCACGAAGTTGAGCCAAGCTAGGAGGCATTCATTCCTCGAAGCAGTCCAACACCATTACGGCAACATAACATTACTCAAGATATCAGATAATCCAAATGAAGACCAAGACCTTCTTTTATAAACTTGTGAAGACTCTCCAAAAGCTTCTAGAAACCCTAACTTTTCAAATTTGAAATAACTCCTTTTCCCTCCAAAGATGGCGTCCCTTTTTCTTCAAGGAAATTTGACTTTTTAATTTAAAATAATCTCCACCATAAGATAGGCGTCCACTTTTCAAGCATTGTTTTTGACCTTAAGAAAATATTAAATCATCTGCATGAGGCACCACCCTTCCAAGTCCCCCTTTTAAGAACAACTTAAAGTTGTTTCACTAGGCTAAGGGGTCACAATATTAAAATATAACTTTAAAATATAACATTTTAAAATCAATTGGATATCTCACCAAAAATCCTTCCCAAGGTCAAGATTGATCAAACCAACTCAACAGACTGAAGATGAGAGCCAACTGTGCTGAGGCCAACGGGACCATTGCCAGAAATAGAATTTACTAAAAATAGTAAATTCATGAAGGTGCTCGGAATGCCAAGAAAAACATATCACCGCAAAGCTCATGAAAAACCCAGAAGGAATCCATAGTTCAATCACCAATCTGTGAGCAATAGAAACCTCCAACCAAGAAACCCTAATTTCACCCCCGAGAAGCCTACGGGTCTCCAGAATAGGCCAATGGTCAACAAAAAAAGTCATGCTCTAGAAGGGGACATTACATATGATCTCTATCATCTCCTTTTGTCTCCATCACTGTCACACACCACTTGTTTTTAGCTTTTACCCCAATGGTTTCATCTTTGGCTCACAAATATTTGCACACACCACATTCACATTGTTACTAGGTTTGTAAACACCCAAATTTCTCTATTGTGCTTTGTGAAAGGTGAAATATACCAAATAGGAGATTGATTGAGGCAATCTTCTTTACAACACATCCTTTCCTTCTTGTCCCCTATTCAGTTTAGGGCCTTTCAGTATTAGGAGGAGTCTTGCACATTTCACAAGTGGGAGAAAGGTCAAGAGTTAAACACAAGCATCCTCTACAATTTTCAGAACTCTTGGAAACCAAGATACTAGCACTCCTATAGGTTATTTGTGCCTCCTAATATTGTTGCAGCGCCCCCTAACACTACTACAACACCCAATCTACAATAGTGTTTAGAAGCATAGATTAAAAAATCTAAAAGTACTCACAAGACTCACAAGTATTTGCACAGGAAAATGGTAGGTGAGTAATTGCCTTAAAAACTTGGCCTCAAGTTTTGGTTAAAACTTGCTGCAATTTTTTGTGAAAACTAGTGTTCCGTAGGGGCACATTTCCCCCCCTCACCCCCCAAATCCCCACTTTTTTGAGATGGGGATGTCTCGGGGATGTCCCCCTGCCGTACCTCCACCACCATCAGAACGTTGGGGATACCTAAAAGTTTCCGAGACGTCTCGGGGATGCCTAGAAGTCTCCGAGACATCTCGGGGACGCCCAAAAGTCTCCTAGCCTAGGACATGCAAAATGTGTTTTTTTTTTCAAATTTCTTTTTAATACTTGGAAATTTATGCCTTGGGCTGAGTCCTAAAGGCAAATGGGACCCCTCCATTGCTTCTAACCTCTACAAAACACTCTTAAATACTCTATTTTTCTCACATTTGGTTTTTCATGTTTTGCAACAGCTAGGTGAAGAGAGAAAATAGTGAGACGAGTGAGTGATTAGAGGCCTCCCTTCATTACATTTTGACATTTTGTACTTATTTTGATATCAATGTATCATGCTACTCATTGTAATCATCTTTATGACACTTTCGATACAATAGAAATCTCCAATTGGCAATTTGACATTTTCGATACAATAGAAATCTTTCAATTGGCAATAGAAATCTCCTTCCTCTTTTGGAAAGAAAATCCATAGAAATTGCTATTAGACTTGGATTGTGGTTTGAGAATTGGATAGTTTGTGAGTGATAAAACTTGTTGAAGGTGTACGATAAAGAATAAACCCTCTTCTCCATTGCTTTCAAGTTAAAATTGGAAAGTTATTTCTCTTTTATTTAGCATTTGAAATGGTTTTACTTTATTGCCATGTCCATGTTAAGTGCAGACATATTGCTTTCTCCTTATAGGAATGATTTTAATGAATTTTTACATCTATTTATGCATTTTTTTAAATTTGAAAAATGTAAAACAAAGCCAAGGTTATGGCAAAATTTTCTTAGAATCCCTTGTAAGTTGGAAAGCTTGTTGTTGTGCATTTTGACATCAAAAGATGTATTTGAAAATTTGAAATTTTGTGTATTTTAGGAAATAAATTTTGAAGGTTCATGATGATGTTTTTGATTAGGTAAGCAGATTTTGAAAGGGCCTTGACCTTTCTATAACATGAAAGATTTAGCAATTAATAGAGCAAAATATGGAACAGCAACATGATAAGACAGCAGCAAGAAACTACAAACAAAGCAAACAAAACAGCAAAAGTAGGACAGGCAACAATGCCATAAAACAGCAGTCACCTCGAGGGTGAGAGAACATGACAGTCTTCAAGCCTTTACAAGCAGAAATAAGTGGGACCAAGACCCCCACAACCAACAAACAAGCCTTACAGCCAACAAAACAGGTCTACATGGACCTCAACCACAAATATTCTTCAAATCAGGCTTCGTAGCCAACGAAACAGGCTACCAGGCCACCATCCTTGCTACCAAAATAGTAGCTTGAAACAACCACCCCCCCAAGGGTGGATAATGCGTAAGAACAGTACAACAAACAGAGCTCATCAAAACTCCATGAAGCAACCAAATAGTAGCAATCCTTTCTTGCAAAGAACCAATTTCAGAGTCATATGAAGGAGTAAATTTGATGAAACAAAAAGCCATGCTAGCCAACTTGCCTCTCAAGGTTCATGATGATGCTATCAATGCTGAATTTGGGGATTTCTATGCTTTTGAACCTTTCCAAAAAAACATAAATTTGAATCCAAACCTTGTTTGCTTGTTTTATTTTATAGGACAAAGTGTCTCATGTATTTTATGACTTTCTTGACCTTTTCAATACAAGGATTATGAACTTTGACCTCGTTTTTCATGCCTTCACTTTTTGGTTAAAGGTTGACTTTTGGGCCTAAAATTGAATACGAAGGTTAGGAGTAGAGTGGAACCATGTTGTGCTTATGCAACTGAGGATGTCCCAATATGAAGTATGGTATGCGCAATTTAATAAGATTAAAATGTATTGGGTATTCAAACATTTAAACTAACTAAATATAAACATGAAAACCGAAGTGAGATCATGCAAGATAGTACTAATTTCATTACTTGTGCTGAAAGCCTATATGGAATCGTGCAAAATAATGACCCTCTACATCTGATACTTAGTAGTGTCTTTCCTATTTTCATTGGGTAGTTGGTACTTGGTGTGTCCTTGAGATTTCTTGCTTGAGTGTGAAGTTGTGCCAAATCATTGCTTTGACTTTGGTGGTTGTTACTATTTTTCCTATGTGTTAATGGTTCGAGTCCATCATCCTTTTACATTGTGTAATTGTTTTGTAATGTGTATGTTCTTGGTATATGTGACAACATGATTTGTATCTACCTCATACTTGTATTACATGTGTATGTATGATTGTTCAATTAACTATCTCTTAGTTCAAAGGGGTGGGCCAGAGGATTCCACATGGTTGGGTGGCGTTGTTCCACCAATGGGGCTAGTTGGATTAATGGATATGCATGGAGAGCATGAAAAATTCTTTGATTGTTGATGCAGCATAGTTCCTTTATTGCATCATTTATTGAGAAATGTGTATAATCAAGACCTTGTCACTCATTGCCTCAGTTTGTTTTGGAGCGATAATTAAACGTGTAACCCATGGTTAAAAACCCAGTTTGGGAATGATGGTTTTATTGCATTTTTTTAGTTATCATTTTATGCTTGAGTAAATATTACATGTAAAATGGAATCTTATGTTACGCTCTTCCAGAAATGTTGTGTAGATGTAGTTTGTTTTACATGCTTTGATGATGTTGATATCATGTTGTGCATTGCAATGTATATGATAATTGGTGTGAGTTATGTTTTACCCTGTTTCTAGGGAACCATGCCCATTTTGGAGTTCTTGTTTGGCCAACATAGAGCCTAGTGGTGCTCAAAAGCTTGGTTCGAGTTGTTTTCATTTAGCACAAAAATTGATGAAGTTATGCCTTGTTTGCAAAAGTTTAACTTGCTGGTTTTTGGACTTGTGCTTTTTTTACAGTTTGCCATTCAGAATCTGTAGTTTGAATTGTCAAAGTTCGGAGTCCAAAGTCCGAATTACACAAGGGTCTGGAGTTCGGAGTCCAAAGTCCGAATTACACAAGGGTCTGGAGTTCGGAGTTGACTTAGCATATTGCATATTGCAAAATGCAAGTCAAAAACCGAAATCTGAATTTCTTGCTGCTGGGTGCCCAAGGATCTAGAGCTTTCAGTACATTTTGCATGGTGCGAAATGACTGAACTCTAAAGTTTGAATTTCACCAACAGCTAGAGTTTGGCCTTGGAAATGATTTTTCTATGAAGGCTGATGCTGATTGGACTTTGAAGTCCAAGACACTTGTTGCTTGCTAGCCTCCAAAGTCCGAATAAAGGTTATATTGGGGTTCAGCTTGGCCCAAAAATTTAATTGGTTTGCAAATTGTAAACCAGACCCCAAAGTCTAAAATGAACAATGTAGTTCAAACTCCAAGGTTTGAGTTATTTGACTAGCGAGGCTTAAACTTGTCTTGAGGTTTTGCATTCTATTGTTGTAAATTGAAACTTGAAACCTAAATTGTAGCTTGCTAGGGGTTCAGTGCTAAGTGGTCATTTTACAAGTTGCAACTTGCAACTTAAACTCCTAAGTCCAAGGTGCTGCAAAATGCAACATGCACCCTGAACCCCAAAGGCTGAGCCATGTAAATTAGGCTTTGTAGTCCAAATTTCTTATAGGTTGGACCTTGAAATTTGAGCTAGTGCATAATTGTCCTATTTGGATTGATTCTCGAGATGTCATGGGAGTGGCTTTGTAGGCAAGTTGCAAGGGTTCATAAGTTGGCTTGAGAAACCCGACTCTCCCCCATATCTCATGGCATGTGTTAATCATAATGTTTTCTCTTCTGGTGTTTTAAGTCTTTCGCTTGTGTCACCATGCTTAATGCATTGGTGTGCATGCCGAGTGTCAAGGTGGATTTTTGTGGCACCTTGTGCACAAACAGGGGCTTGTGTGTCTTATTGTTTACCACTTTTGTATCACAAAAAGTTTGTTCATCTTTTTTTTAACTATTAATGTCTTAGGTATAAGCTCAGAGCATTACACTTGGTATCAAAACCCATGTTGCAACATTGAGAGCTCTGAGTTGTGTGTGTTGAGTCTTGTCTTGGCCACATGCTTTCATGTGCATCTTGTGTTTGTCACTACGTATCTTCTCCATGTATTTTTGTGTTGGAGTATACCATGAGTGGGAATAGTAAGACCCTAATTTTATTCTACTTCTATCTTCAAACCATGTGTGTGATGGACCTTTTGAATGCTTGTTGCTCCCATTGAACTTGTCTTGAAAAGGTAGACATGTTAATGTTAGTAATGCATTAAGTTAAGTATGCTTTCTTGGTGAATGATGCATATAGAAACTAAAGAAAGGAGTTGTGACCAAATCATATACATGGTAATCGTAAGGAATGAGGTGTGTTTTAAAATAATAGCAATAGTGAATCATGTATCGTGTGATCATAACTATGTTCTTATCATTTTGTTTACTGTGCATGTGGTTGCATGGAGAGAAATTGTTGATTGAAGGAGTTACTTGTTGGGTTAGATTGAGAGTACATTGTTGTACTTTTGAGTGATTGTGCTTATGGTGTTGAGTTTTTTGTTATGCTCTTCCATGATGTGAATGTTGCATTTTATACTCTTGATCATGTGTGGATATTATTGCAAATTATGTATATCACCATGTAGAGGAAATGCTTAGCATTAATACGATAGAATTTTTGGGTAAAGACTTAAGTAACCAATTTGGTTCTTCTTATTGTGTCATTATTGAATGAATTTTGTTGTTAAATGAGTATAATTACCATATTTTGGTGTATTCTTGGTACAAAGTTGTTCAAAAGAACACTTTATGTCATGGTGTTGTGATTCCCATCTTGTCAAAAAAACTAAAGATAAATCCCAACTTATATTTAATTATTTAAAAAGGTGTTTTAAACGTGCAGATAAAGTGTCACTAGGCTCAAGGTGTTGAAAAGTGGTCGTAAGGACACTTTATGTTATTTTATTAAGATTTTTTTTTTTTTGAAAAAGCAATGAAAAGAAAAGCATTTTTTCAAAAAGCGAAAAACTTTTTCAAAAAAACAAAAAAGAAAAACTTTTATCAAAAAAGTAACGAAAAAACAAAAAACACTTTTCTCTAAAATAGTTTTACGGTTATAAAAGGAGGTTGAGTCTTCAAAAAAAGGGTTATTGTTGAATTTTCATTGTTTCTCTGAGAATGAATTTTGTTCTTCTATTTACCTATGGACGAAAACCCTTTGGTAAATCCAATTTCGGTGACGAAAACCTTCTTAGCTGGTTGTGTGGTTTCACTTTGGAATCACCATTGAGCTGAAAGTTGCAGACCAAGTTTCAAATTTAGTGGGTATTTGGTTGTGGTTGGTGGTTTTTAGTTTTTTGGGTTTGCATAGATTTCTTAGGTTTTGTGTGATTTATATATTCCATAAAATATAAATAATAATAGTCTGATGTGTGAATCTGATTTTATGTGTAGTGGTTTGTGCTATGTGAAATGCATATATATATATGGATTTTGCAAAGCAATTCTATCACTGAATTTTTGAAGTGGCTGAGTGTTCTTGTAGGAGCCGTACCTCTTGTGGGAAGTGTTGTACCTATCTACTAAGGAATGATAATTTATTATTATTTAAAGTGTTGCAGCAGTCAGAAAATTCAGTAGTCAATCTAGTAAACAGCTATATGATCATTGGTAGTTTAAAAGTGGTCTTAGAGGATAAAGGTTACAAGTTTCTGATTTTTAATGTGAACGACCAACCTGTGGAAAAATTAATAAATCAACAATTTTGGGCTAGAAATAACAATGGTTTATCAATTGATCGATTAAGCTAAAGCACTTGTTCCTTCTTTTCAGGTAATTATTTTATAATTTTCAGTTTCATGCCAATCGTTTAATGAAATGGTCATTTTTAGAAGAATGAAGAAATGTATCTAAAACTGATTCAAATATGATTGTAGATGAAAGTTGTTCCTCATTGTAATAATTTGGAAGGTAAACTGCTGGATTCTTTCTTTTCTGAATATTTTTATTGTATTAGATCCTTGGATGATAGTATTGCTAAATCCTATCTTATTTTCTACAATTCTCCACCTTTCATGGTGTGAACCAGAATCAACTGAGTTAATCCACCATTTTGGTGTTGATGCAATTTCGATTGCACCCACTATCAGCTAGTTTGGCTAGAACAATTTTATGATTGTTTTAAATTGTAAGGTTGGCTTGCCGCCAACAATTTTCAATTAATTTTCCTCTGTTTGTTCTTACTCTGTATGCTCTCACCTTGCACATTCTGGGAATTGGGTGATCAGAAAGAGTAGAATTGAGTTTATTGCAAAAACATTATTGGGATTTGAGCTCCTTTGTCTATTCTCACTCTATATGCTCTCACCTTGCACATTCTGGGAATTGGGTGATCAAAAAGAGTAGAATTGAGTTTATTGCAAAAATATTATTGGGATTTGAGCTAACACCCTATGGGGGTTACTACATGTTATGTTGCTATATTAACCTAGGGTGACCCTTGGTGACCATACCTTTCGACATGAATGACCCACTATTTCTCCTTGTTGATTGGACCCTTGTATGGTTTATAGTGCTAGCCTATCTTGCAATGTTGTTCCTAATTATTATATTGGCATTTGACTTATGATCTTGAATATGGTTTGGTGTAGACATGAGTTTTTTCTCAAGAGCATGACACTTAGTGCAATTTCGCTCTTATATTATATCCTCTATTCCACTATGCTTGTGTTGTATTGGGAAACTTTGGCTTTGTGATAACTTTAGCAATTTTGAAAATTGTTATTATTCTAAGATGTTAGAACTTTATTTGTGTGGCAATTGACTTATGCTATGTTTGGTAATTGAAAGTTTCCTCCTACATGATTGCTATGAGTATTTTTGTAATTGGATGGCTAATTTCATTGTATTCTTTGTCTACAAAGCATATGTAAAGAACTATATATTAGTTGTAACCATGAATTTCCTCCTTCCTTATTGATGACTTGATATTAGTTACATAGTGAGGCAATGCGCAATTTTGTGAATTGTAAACCATAGTTTGTTATCCATGTGTTTTGGTGAGTGAAATATGAGATATGATGAAAGACTTTGCATTGAATGTATCTGCATTTGAGTTGTCTTTATATAAAATGTATTAGAATGTGTGAGTTCTTGTGTGCATGTGGAAATGAATAATGATAAAACAATTCTATTACACTTGAATTTTAATCATACATATTTTTACTTTTTTCATGAAATGAATAATACATTTGTTGCATTCATCTTACCATGCTTATTATTATTTTGGGTAGCTCTATTTTGCATGTGTATTCTTTTGATGGTTCAACCTTATGGTTGTTTGTTACGCTTGGAATGGAGATATAAAGAGTTATGATCTTATGTTTTATCTTTTATGGCATAATTAGAGTTTTAGAAGACTCACTTCCATAGTACTATTTGAATGCATTCTCTAACTTGCCTTGAATTTTGGTAATCTCGGTGTAGTGTAGCTATTAGCTCCCTTGCTTGTGACTAGAATTAATCATACAGCAAATGTAATGTGTAAATTCAAGATTGTAATACTTTCTTTCAATCATTGATGAATTTTCTATATATTTTAAGGGCTGACATTGATTTGATTATCTTGTTTATGAGTAGTTTAGCCACCAAAATTTGAATATTTGTTCATCTTGTAAATTTTATGGTTATGTTTGATTTATTGTTAAAATTGAGCTCATTTATTGCCTTATTCTTGGAATTGATATTTCTTCCACTTTGGTGTCATTTTCATATGGTGGCTATGCTAGATTGTTTAAGTTGCTGGTCATGTATTATGAAATGTTCTTTTCTGCCATGCCCAAGATGGACCACCAGTGGATTATATAAGAGAGTGAATCATGAGGAAGATTTTTGGCTGTTGTGTTTGCTAGATTTTTGGTGGTATAAATTTCTTGAGATCTTTGTTGTAATGTGAGTGAATGTTGTATAAAATGTTTAAGAAAAGCTACAAATTGTAATTGCATTTTTATGGATCTCTTGATGTGTGTGAACATGCAAGTTTATGTGAATGTCTTTTATGTGCAATATCAAATAATGTATATTTGAGTTCCAAAATGAACTTTGTTGTTATTCTTATGCAAGTTGATCATGTGAATGAGATATGCTTGAAATGTGTCTTGCATGTTCCATTATCGTATTGTTTTGGTTGTGTTGCGACGCCTCCAAGTGTTATAACATTAGTAGAGCATATGATGACGTGTCTTAGATGCAGTTCTATAGCTACACGAATGTTCCAACATAGTGTAGGGTATGATGGTGTGTTAGCACATATTATTTATATGTTTTATATTGAAATTATTTGTTTCTTCTCGTGAGTTGCTTTTTTTTATGAATCAAGTTGTTGCACAAGTTTCTCCTATAGAGTTTAGAGAATCCCTTGCATAAAGCTAGATGTGACACGATGCTTGTGCAAAAGATATTGCTATGTTGTATATTTTGTGTCTAGAATGCTTGACTATGGTCGGTTAAGGAGTGCCATTTGCCTTGTTTGGATATGAATTAATGAATGTAATGTATTGTGTCATCTTTGGATTAGACAAATAAAAGCATTAACCATGATCCTATGTTTGTTTGTTTTTCTTTTAGTCAGCTTCCAAGAGTAATTATAATCCTAGTGGAGGAGGATGTAACGCCTATTAGGATATGCTTTAATCTTTTGTACCATTTTTTTGGTGAGGCTTTGTATTGCCATGGAGGTGTTTTGATTATGTAACTTGGATACTTATGTTGTGACTTGATGTGTTTTATCACTTTATGTGATGTTTTGGTTTGCCATTGGTGTGCATTACCTGTGAGGTTCTATATTGGTATCTATTGTCTAACTATGTATTATGGAATGATTGTGTCATGATGTTATATGCTTGGACTCACATATGTGGATTTCTATATGTTGGACTATTTTAGTGTTTTAGCACCATTTTGATTTTTGCACTTATGTTTTTGGATCATGCAGTTTATGAGGATTTTCAGTTGGTATAGTATATTGATATTATTTCATCTATGTTACATCAGATTGGGAGTTAATGATGTGATTTAGCTTTCTTGTATAGAGCATATATGGTTGATATTTATTGAGTGTGCAAGCACAAGTTTTAGCCCCAATAGTGGTTATTTGGAGATGGTTCAATTAGGGCAAATATGTTGTCTATACCCCCAACCTTACTCGATTGAGTTGTGGGCCATATCATGGGATTCAATGGAACCATGATTTGAACTAAGACCGATTCTAGATCCACATGTTGTGAATTAACAAGTTATGTGTGTGAGTTTTCATTACATGTGTTTAATTTATCGTTTGATTTCCATTTGCATTTTATTTGATTTCTACATTTATTTATTATGGAATATTTACAATTGCCTATAAGTTAAATGTGATGGTTAAAAAGTTACTTATCCTCATGGAATGGTCCTATGCAATTAAAAGGTTGTTTTCGCTTTATCCCTTAGCCAAATTGATTAAATTGAATGTGTTAATTCATTTGGAAAAATAACTACTTTAATTAATTTAATTAGAAAGTTTAGTTTTTCTAAGGTATGTTATTTAATATATATATATCTTTGAGTGAAATATCTATTATTGCAAAAGTCTTTGTTTTGAAAAATTAAAAAGGTGAAATAGATAAAAGGAAAAAGAGGAGGCATTTTTCACTAGTTATTTGGTTTTGGAAACCTCCTTCCTCTTTTGGAAAGAAAATACAAACAAATTGTTATATATAGATTTGAATTATGGTTTGGTAATTGGATTGCTTGTGAGTGATAATGCTTCTTGAAGGTGTATGCTCAAGAATAAACCCTCTTCTCCGTTGCTTTCAAGTTGAAATTGGAAAGGTATTTTTTTTTTAATTTATGAATTTGAAATGGCTTTTATTTTTTGCCATGCCCACATTAGGTGGAAACATATGGCTTTCTCCTTATAGAAATGATTTTAACGAACTCTTGCTTCTATTTATGCATTGAAAGTTGGAGGTACTGCAAAATGCAACTTGCACCTCAAACTCCAAAGTCTAAGCCATGTGAATTAAGCTTTGCAGTCACTTTTAGGTTGGACCTTGAAATTCAAGCCAGTGTAGAATTGTCCTATTTGGCTCAATTCCTAAGATGTCATAGGAGTGGCTTAGTAAGCGAGTTGCAAGGATTCATAAGTTGGCTTGGGAACCCCAACTCTCCTCCATATCTTATGGGATGTGTTAATCACAATGTTTTGGCTTGTGGTGTTTTAAGTTTTCCACTTCAACATGCTTAATGCATTGGTGTGCATGCCAAGTGTGTCATGGTAGATTTTTGTGGCACCTTGTGTATGAAAAGGCGCTTATGTCTTGTTATTTGCCACTTTTGTATCTTGAAAAAAATTGTTTGTCATGTTTTTAACCATTAATGTATTAGGTGTAAGTTTGGGGCATTATAGTGTTGCCTACTATTTTAACCTCGAGTTTTTCTTCTCCTCATCATTTAGAACAAATGCTAAGGTTATGCTTGGCCTCAACATGTGTATTGAGAGATTGGTCCTCAACGACAACTTTTGAGACCTCATACATAATGATAAGTTACAAAGTTATAAGAGGGTGGAGGTGCATTGTTTTCAGCAATATGCATTCATAGGAGAGCCACTCCACAAACATGTAAAAAACATATATGTTTAGTTTTAGTTTATAATTTATTTTAGCTTTTAAATTTCCTAAAATTCTCACAAAGTTATAAATGTTGTCCTTGCATATTTGTGAAGGGAATATTTTGGTGCCACAATGCCTAATATTCAAAAGCTTGCCATCCACATTTTATCCCATCTTTGTAGCACTTCTAGTTGTGAGAGCAACTAAAGTGCTTTTTAGGCCATTCACACAAAAAAGTGCAATAAGTTGACTCAAAAGCACTCAAATTACCTTGTCTTTGTGCAATACAAACTTTGATTGCATGAAAAGAAAGCATAGGGATAGTATACACATTAAGTGCTTGACCTCAATGACATTGATCCATATTCAAATTGGGTCTTTGAGGATACAAATCCACTGTTTACTAATCATGAGATCATTGATTTGGGGAGAGATGCAACCAAATTTGACAACATATAAGGAGGTAGAAGGGGAATTTAGTGAGCCATCGGGGGCAGGTTCACCACATACACAACTTGGTTCCATGTCAAAGGCTCTTGCAACAAAATTTCTAACCTTTAGTCATAGAGGATATTTATTTTTTGTAATTTCTATTCATATTGAAATTTGAAGTTCATATGTACTAAAAATTTAAACTTTTTTTTTGTCTATGAAGTGTATTGAATTCTAATTTTGATCTATATAGAAAGGGAACCAGTAATATGGTCCATAAAATCAATAATATGCATATTTTTAAAGAATATTTTTTGAAATGAATGTATTTTTAATGTTCGGTAAATTTGTCGAGTTACTACTAGGTTTTTCCTTGAATTCAAAGTTTTAAATTTTTTGGGTTAGCCAAGTAATTGCCAAGCCTAAGTTTTAAAACTATGCTTAGAACAAGCCCAAATTTTTAAAAAATCACCCTTCTAGACTTTCCAATTCATTTTCGACATTAGATCTTCCATTTTCCAAGTGCTATGTGTTTTGTTCTTATGTTCTCTTTATATATCATTTCTATCTTCACTTGTCATTTTCCAGCCTTGTAATTTCTATTTGTAAATCATATTAACATTAGTTTATGTTCTGTATTTTCTGTTATTATTAGTAAGTACAAAAGATATTAATTTTGCTACCTCTTAGCTCATTTGTGTTCTTTCACAATCAAACTTGCAACATAGAAATGATAGTTTAATAAACTAAACAAGATCCCATCAAAACTCATGAATGTTGAAACAAAAGACCTTAGCTAGAGAAAACCTAAAATATGGAGAAAACTCTAGTAAGAGTAAAAATCCTCATGCCACCATGCCTTAACCTTCTACAAGTGGCACAATGCCCAAAGGATGAACACAAAGCTCAATAATGATCTAAACCAACTTCAAACTGTTGGTGTAAACAACATGGCATATTACCTAACTAATTTCATTTAAGTACTATTCACAATTACATATTTAAGCTTACTTAGGTCATTCACTTTTTGTGTCTCATATCATAGGATTAAAACACTTGTCAGAATCTTAGTATATCCTAGAGTTTCATCCTTATCTTTATAGCATGGGTTTCCTCATTGTATATTGTATTAGTTTCATTTTTGCATCTATCATATTCTCTAGCTTCATAGCATTTCCATTGCTTCTCTTTTGTGTGGAGGGTTGTTTTGGTTGCAAGTGATCCTTGGCTCCTATGAGGTTGATCAACAACTCATATATGGTATCATGTTGATGTGCAAATGTTATATTACTTAACTAATTTCATATTAGATACTACTCACAATTACATACTTTACGTCATTTACATTTTGTCTCATATTATAGAAATATGACACTTGTCATGATCTTAGTATGTCCTATGGTTTTAATTAGGAATCCATCCTTGCCTTTATAACAAGGTTTTCTCATTATATATTGTACCAATTTCATTTTTAAGTCAAATGAATTTTCTAGTTTTAGAGCATTTTAATTGCTTATCTCTTGTGTGAATGGCTGTTTTGGTTAGGTAATCCTTGCTCTTGTGGGGTAGGTCAACAACTCTTACATAGTATCAAAGCTTGAGATCTACAATTCCTTTTCTCTTTTTGGGGATTTTTTGCTAGGGACTTTTATGTTAATGATACTGAGCAGCTTCGGGTTCATCCTTCCAGCCTCGAGTAAAGTCATAAATAAATGTAGCCTATTGGCTATTTATTTATATGTGAGAATAAATGAGTATGGGCGCATCTCTTTGTAAATAATATATTTCTTATTCTGGGCCGACCTTCTTTGTAAATTATATTCATTGATTATTGTATCTCGGCCGACTTGTTCAAATTATAATTTATGTTGAGGCCGACCTTGTGAGATCTCTTATAGCCATGTATTTATAAGAGACCACTTCTCTCCTTGTCACATAATCAAGCAAGTGCGATTCATTCATTCCTTCAAGTGCGAATTTCATCAAGAGCAGGTTGAAGGTTCTGTAAGTGCAGATTTCGATAGCAAGGAAGTGCAGATTATAATCTGTCTTTACATCTAGAATTGGTGTTGGATATTGGCCTTGTGATTGGCCTCATTGTAAAGAGAATTGTTGCCATTATTATATATACAAGAGGATCTTTGTTGCTAGGTTTTTCTCCCTCAAGTGGAGGGTTTTCCCAGGGTATCTACTGTGTTATTGTCTGATTTGAATAAATTCTTTGTGCATGTAAATCTGATCATTAGTTTTCGACATGGTATCAGAGCGGGTTAAGGAAATATTTAATCAGATTTGTCTATGCATTATCTTGGAATTGGATTCATAATCTGGCTAATCAGGTGGAGACGAAAACCTTCGCTAGATCATCCTCCATGTGGATTACTTTTGTTCGGCACTCTTGAGAGTTGCGGACGAAGGAGTATCAACCAGAGATTGTTGCATTGTCACTGGAGTTCACCACACTAAGAATCGTGAGCAGATCTTTGGTCAAAGACCGAACCAATCCATTAGTGTCACTCTTGGCGAGGCATCCAATACCAATTCCGTTCTGTCGGGCGTCTGGAAGCTTTCACAAACTGCTAGCATTGTCGATCAAGCTCCTGAATTCGGAAAAGAGGACAACCTCCATCTTGGCGTTTGTGGTGAGGCGACGCCACCCTGGGCGGAGCCTAATATCACTGGTGTATGTCTCTGAAGATCGAGTCTAGTTTCAAATCGGGCATCTTCATTCGCGAATTTGGGATTTCCGTAAATTGCAGGAATCTTCTACATACGGGCGACGAATGTTCATTGGAGTGCGATCTATAGCCGCTAGTCGGGTCTGGAGGACATTTCTGTTGAAAGGAAGTGACCCAGATAACTTCCAATGCATCTGGTAGACGGAGCTTAGACGGACCTGGCCGGTTATATTTCGGATTCTATCATTGTCATTGCTTGTGACGCTGGATATTCATTTCATCGAAATTCATCATCTCGGGTGATATGGAAGTAGGACGTCTTATGCTGGCTAGGCGCTATTGCATTTAAGATGGTGATTGAATATCCATGTCAAACTGAAGCATTCTTCATTAGTGTCGCATCAAGGAAGCTATCGAGGCCTTCTTTATGTTGTTCGATAGTTGCTTACGGCCCATCTGAAGTGAGGTCATCTCTATCATCTCTCCTTCCACGGTTGGCTAGCTGTAGGCTCATGACTGAAGGAGCGATCACATTCTCGTCTCACATTCCCGTCATCACTGTTTGGGATCAATCTGCAACAAGAGTCTCCTTGTCACTTGTTCGGGGAAGTTCCTCAGATCTGTGCAATCTTGTTTGACGTCACCAGGAGGGCGACAATCATAAGTCTAATGATGGTAATCTGCGAATGATGGCAGAGTGGCGCCGGCCAGAGCCATCAGCTCTATATCTCCTGATTGGCGTTGCATTCGTTTCACCTGGTGATTGATTTGCAATAAGTTCGGCGAATGAGAGTGCAAAGATACTTTGCCACTCTTGCCCAAGCCAGTTGTGAAAGGTATCGTGGCCTGGCAACTGCTCAAAGAAAGTTCAAGGGATTCGCACCTAATGCTGATGAATATTGGAGTTGTAGACAAGTCTCTCCTGCAGCTGTTTTTTAAAGCGATTGGAGGCTGAACACTATTGAGGTCTTGGAGCTTATCTGCGAGGATGCACAAGACTAATTGGGATCAATTGAAATTGATCTGAAGAATGCTATTAAGAGATAAGTATTCTTTGATTGTTTCCTACTAGGCTGAAATTCAATTTGCTATATTGTGCAATCGTTGTTTGATCTTGTGTGTAGAAAAGATTGTGTTGTCCTCTTGAATAGTGATCCCTGATTGAGATCCCTTGGAGTCACTCTTTCATTCATTTTGAGATCATCAATATCATTCTATTGGTGCATAGTCTATGATGTTGCCTTGAGAGGCCTGATCTTATATGCCGGCTGCATATTGCATCTAAGAAATCTGAGTTGGACAGATTTTATTTTTTTTGTGCTGAGATTAGCATTCTTGAGAAGAAAGAGTTATATCAGAATTTAATAAAGATAAGGCTCATTTTTCTTGAGATAGTAAACCTTGTGTGATTCTAGTCTTGATATTTCTTTGGATAGTTATAATCTGTTAGTAATCTCTCTCTCAAATGCTTTATGAACAGCTAGAAGCAGGAAAGTGATGAGAGATTGCTTAGCGATGAAAAGCTTGAGGCATCTTATGAGGAAGTCATGCCAACCAAAGAAATGATCAAGCATAAAGTCACAACTTGCAGCCATGGAACTGAGCTAGTGGTCAGAGGGAGTTCACTTCCAGAAGTCTTCTTTGCAATCTCTGAAGCAGGGATCAAG
>VDFB02375249.1:0-16970 GCA_007258455.2 Sequoia sempervirens
AATGACACTCTTCCCTCTATAGACTAGTATTCACATGCTTGTTCTCTCCCTTGGTGTGTGATGCCCTCTGGAAGTAATGTATGTTGCTTATATGTCAGTTTTCCTTTGTTTTTCTTGATTGTCAATTATGGTCCTCTTGATGTTGTTATGTGGGACCAGTTGTTATCTCCTAGCACAAGGGGTGGACCTTTGGGTTCCACATGGTCGAGTGGAATGTTCCTTGTACTCCATTGGGTTTCATTACCTTGTTCATGCTCATGATGTCTACTCCTTGATATGAAGATTTTTGCACTTGTTTCAATTCATGTGGAGTATCTTTTATGTACTTGTAATATCCTTCAAATCAATTATAGCATGTAATGTAATTCTGATGTACTCTCCTCCCTCATTCGAGGAAACAATGATGTAATATTGTAATTATTAATTGTAACTCTCTCTTATGTAATGGATATTGTAATTTAAGTTATTGCTAATTTGATGAACTTTGATGTTGTTATATTGTTGCCATGAAATGGATAATTTAGATTGGCTGATCTCTTAAATATGATGATTATAATGAAATTCATATTGTTGATAGAGTTTGTTTAATGTGATGGTCTACAATTCCTACTAGTTTAGTTAATGGGATTCTAGTAGCATAGTCATAGAACCTTTCAGGACATATAAGTGCTTGCATGGCTAGGAATCATTTTAAGAGTGGACTTATTATGATGGAATTGACATGGGATGAGAGGTACTCAAGATTTGATGTCTTGAGGAGTGACTTCTAAGGTATAGGTATCTTAAGAAGTCACTTCTAAGATATCATATCTTGAGAATATTCTTAGTGCGACAAGGATACCTAAGTGTGGATTGAGAAGGTGGGTTGTAGTCTTGTTGAAGTTATTGTATCATATGTTATCTTTAACTTAATTTGCACTTCAAAAAAAAAATTGTTCTATTTTTATGTGTTGTATTGTGTTGTCCTTTGGGGTTCTATGGTGGGGCATTACAGAGGAAATTTTTGTAACATAAATCAAACTAATTAAATGGTTGATTAAGCATTCTATTTAGTTTACTCCTACTTACTCTATGTTTATCTATCTCACATTCTATTCAAGCCATGCTAATGTCACTAATTCTATACACAATCATGTATTCTCTTAAGATAACATTAAATATAACTTAAAATTACTATTGTGTTATTATTAATATTCTTATGAAAAGAAAACTTTATTACCAACCCTTTAACATAACAATTATCATTAAGTACAATATAAATAATGGAAAAATGATAATATAATAATATTAGAGTAATTTGTCTATTTTAAATATCAACATGTAATTTTCTTCGACAAGGTCATATAAATATTTTATTGAAAATAAAATTATTAATACATTAATGTTTTTGGTAGATATACCAAATGGTATTTTCATAGAATTATTATCTTTACCAATTTAATATTTTTCTCCTTCTAGTGTTAGATACAATTCATATCGATAATTTATATTGGACCACCAACATTTCACTGATGCCCCTAGTACTACCATTTCACTATTTGTTAAAATATTCTTACCAAACCTTAATGTTAGCTTAGATTTCCAAACACATATCATCATTTATTAGGTTATTATATTTTTCTTTAATGTTTTAATGTTATTATATGAATGTCAATATTTAACATTTGCTTGCTATTGGTAAGGTTAAATTTAATCATCATTATTAATGTTAACATCATGTACATTATTATTATGATTGAGATTAATAGTAATATAAAATTTAATCTCCAATACTATTAACATTAACACTATTTTTTGTTAATAGCATCAATGTTAATATTAGTTTTAATATTGAGACATTATATTTGTCCTAAATTCCTCTAAAAGATGAAAACCGTATTTATATTTTATCTTCTTATAATTACTAAGGTATTGATATTAATAATTCTATCTTACAATGCTATTAATAACCTCTACATTATTATTGGTATTACTATCAATGTTGTCATTAATTTATTATAAATTTTATGATTCGCTATTTACTAATGATTGTATTAAAATAACTATTTTATTTTATCAAAATATTCTTAGTGATTCCATTTCCATCAAGAAGCTTATATGTTTACGCAGCTTTCTATTATAAACCACATTCCATACGTTCTTGCATCCAATTTGAAATTTCCTCACCTCCCCAACATGAGTTCATTAGCATTTCAAAACAAAACATGAAGTTAAAATTATTTAATTTTTATTGGATAACTCTAAGTCTAACCATAGTTAGGTACAAAAAATTTAGAGATTAAACTTCAACACAAGGTAGAGTTTCATGGTGTGAGATAGTTTTAGAGATTCTTTACATTTAAGGGTTAATTGGCTTTTGTTTCTAGACCCCAAAGCTTTTACTATTTTTTATTTTTATCAAGGCAAATATGTTTCTAAAAGAACAATTAGAGCTATATGTCTTATTTTGTGTTCACGCCATTTCTTTTTTAGTTAGATACCATTATGTTGGTTGTGTACTTACAAATAGGTTATTGTTTTTATAAAAGAATAGTTGGACTTGTATGTGGTTGTTTGATTTGATGTTCATAATTCATCCTTCATTCTTATTCCTTTAGATGGACTGATATTTATTCTATTTTTTATATTTTATTTTAGCTTCATTCAATACAAAAAAAGGTGTTAATCATCATATTCTCTAACTGGATGATTCATTCACAAAAAGGTAACATTTTATGTACAAGTTAATGTTACTTTTTGTTAGTTGACAGATTTGTCCTTCGAAAATAAATACAAGAAAATGACTCAAGTTGCCCAAGAAGAAGAACAATCAGCACTAATAGTTGAGTCACTTGCAATGATATTTGTAAGTGCTCTCTGCTTATTTTACAAGGCACAGCTACCTTCGAAAGATATGTAATGAATGAAAACTAAAGGTATTCTTTTAAATGGAAAGCAAAAAAGGAAACTTAGAACACCTACTCATAACCATGAAAGTAGATGCGAAAGATTTAAATTCAAGATGAAGTGAATGCAAATAATTGATACAAAGCCTCCTTATCTCACCCCACAAATGATACTCAGGAAAGGAATGTGCATAAAATTTTCCCTCCAATAGATGAATTATTTTGAATTCAAAGGTTCAAAAATAATGCATACATAGTTCAATATAATAGAACAAAAATTGAAGAATAACTATAATGACACAAATTTCATTTACATTTAAAGAGAACATGAGAAAATGCATAGATTGAAAATATCCCCTTTATTCTCCAATATCAAAATAAGAGTTCACATACTCCACTTTTGCTATAGAAAACTGTGTTAAAAGAGAAAACAAAACTACCCCTTCCCCCTATTCCTAGAATAGCAGAAAAAGATCCCCTTTAGAAATAATTTTAACAATAAATAAGCTTCATACATGAGACTTTTCAGTTCTTGTAACTGTCTCTTTCAAATGAAAATGAATATTCCCCCCTTTGATATTAACTACTTCTTGAAGAAGTTACAATGATCGCTTTTTTCATGTCGTAACCATCCCTTGGATTGAATTTTTATTTTCTTCTTTAAATACATTCTATCTAATCATAAAATATAGACAAAGCCATGTCATACTCATCATTAAATGAGGAGGTTATGAAACTTGAGAAACTCGCGACCAAGGTTACGTAACTTGAGAAACCCACGACCAAGGTTATGTAGCTTGAGAAACCCATGACCAAGGTTACATAACTTGAGAAACCCATGACCAAGGTTGTGTAACTTGGGAGACCCATGAAATCTAAGTTTCTAGCCTTTCTAAATTTGCATATAGAGTTTAAGTGCATCTATTGTTTTTCCCAATATTATGCTCTGGCTACAAGATACAAACCTTCATATCTTTCACAAATCAGCTCCATTTTCCTTGAGATTTGGACAACAAGATGATTTGAATGCTTCGAGCAAAACTCGGAAACTATTTAATCTCTAGCAACCAAAAAGTTAAATTTTGACTCAAATTGTGAATCACGAACTAAAAATTGTTAAGCTACAAATCTTGAAAATGGTGAAGCATATGAGCATGAAATCTTGCCAAAGTGGATGAAATGGGAATATGATCATTCCTATAAGAGAAATTTGTATTAGCTCACACATATTTCAAAACTCAATTGTTTTCGTGATTTGGCAGGCTCGGGGTGTATAGATGAATACTAGGAAAATTTTAAAATTTTCAAGTTTCAAATTTTGGGGTAACACTTTTATATAGCATTATTAACTACACTCTGAAGTTTTGGTGGGTGCCTCTTTTTTTTTATCAATACTCTACCTGCAACCCTAGCTTTCATTTTTGGAAGTAAAGAGATGATAGTTCCACTCAAGAGAAAAAAATAGGTGAGGGAGTGTAAGAGTTGGTAGTTCACCTCTTGAGTTCCCCTCTTTCCATTTGTAGTAGGGAAACCCTTATGGTGGTAACTGTGAACTAGTATAGGCCATTCTTCATTGCATAATAATAATATTTTTTCATTAGGATGTATGGTAAGGGTGAAATTTGGTCTATTGCAAAATTGTTTATCAATATTATTATTATTTTTTTTCCATTTCCAAATTATTGCAAGGAAGAAGCTAATCTACCAAAAAAATGGCACGTGTTAGACATAATAACATAATACCCCATCCCCCATACAATTGTATCCTTGGGAGATAATACTAACAGATGAATGCTAATGGACATTTAGGTTTGTGTCGTTTGGCGTACCATCACCTATCATTTCATTAGAAAAACATGGCAACATCAACATGTTTTAAAATTCCTAATTTTGAAAGCATAGAAAGCCCAAAACATCACCATTTTTTACATTCACATTTTTTAGGTTTTTGGGGAGCCTAGAAGGGAGTTGTAGGCATTCAAAGGCCAAAGTAAAGCAAAGACTCTCCCTACCAAAACAAATTTTATAGGTGAAGGTAACTACCTAGTAGGTATGTATATCTACTAGAAATATATGTTGTTTTACTAGCCTTCCTGGCGATTGTGGAGAATTGAATGGATATTCATTGAGAAAAGGGGTTTCATTGATGAGTTTCCAAGAATTTTCCTTAAAAAATCTGTTTTCATTTGAAATGTAGAGTTGCTTATGTGCTTTTGTGTTGAGGGTTTTTTTCTAATTTTGTCATTTAATATTCTCACAACATAGAACATTTTGAGGAAGCCAAATGAAATAATTGAAAACCCATTAGACATATGAATGATAACTATTTTCTACAATTGAAATAGTTATGGAATAATGTGTAGAGAAACCAAAAATCATGCAGAATAATAACCAAGTTGGAAAACACAATGTGGGTTTTGCAATTAAATGATATATTTTTAAAATGGCATGAAGCCCATAACATCACCACTTTCAAAATTCACATTTTGAAGGTTGTTTGGGAGGTCAAAAGGGAGTTTCAAGCATTCATAGGCTGAAGCAAAGCTACCACCCTCCCTACCAAAACACATTTGACAAGAATGGGAAGCTAGCTAGAAAGTATGCATATCTACTAGAAATATGTCATTTTCCATCATCCCTAGCAACTGTGAAGAATTGAACAAATATTCATTTATAAATGGGGTATTCATTGATGGTTTTCCAAGGGTTTTCATTGTGAAAATGGTTTTTCAATTGGTTTCAATGTGTAGATGGTTTTACAATATTTTATAGGTTGGAGGTTTCAAATATCATGTACTCACCTCCTACTGTGTTATCCAACCTGCAATCATACTGTGCATGTATATTTGGATCATGTGAAGAAAGCAAGATGAAATTTTTACTATATGTAAGACTTGTTATAAATCTTGAAGGTGCCTTACATTACATTTGTACTATCTAAAGAATAAAATAATTTCAACAAATTCATATTGTTTTATAAAATTCCAAGTTACAAAACACATAGTGTTATGAAACCTACAACCCACATTTTGTTTTAAAATCCTTTAAAACTAGCAATGCAATTGATTAGTTTCCTCTCACCTTAATGTGGTCTATTTTGTGAATTTCTTGAGAATCTTTTATTTTGTAGATAGTAAGAATGTAATGAAATTGGAAAGGGCTGGGTATTATGAAATGCATAACCTGAATATTGTTGTAAAACCCTCTACATGTAATAACACAAATGTTTAGTCACCCCTCAACTCAATTTGGTTAGTTTTATGTATCCTCCACCTACAACTCATCCCCATGCTCTCCACCACTTAGTTTTGAATGTACAACATGAAATAAATAGAAAACTAAATTATGTTTCCAACTTGCAATTATATTATACACTTATTTTTCAACCATATGAATAAATTGAAATGCGATTTTTATTGTAAGAGTTTCTATGAATTGTGAAGGTGAATTTCACTACATTCTTATTATCTACAAAGCTAAAGGTTTTCATTACAATGATACTATCACATATAATTGCAAGTTGGAAAAAAATGGGTGTGATTGTAAGAACAAACCTACAAAAATGCTTAAACCTTAGCAACAATTAGCATGAGTTAGTTTAAACCAAGCAAATAAAATGCTCCTATGAGATATCTAAACATGGTGCATATGCAAACAAGAAAACAACATAATCAAAGTAAATAAATGTAATCATATATAAGTATGTGCAAACCTATCCCATAGTGGGAGTGGTGCTCCTTTGATGTGAAAAGGATGCCCTTTCCAACCTCCTTGATAAGATTTCCAACATGATGAACAAGCAAAGATGAGTGATCAAGATGAATGTGTGTATAGTGAAAATGCATAAGATTGTGGATGAATTGTAGATAGAAGTGGCTTCTATTTATAGATTGAAGGCTTGAAGAATGGAGAAATGGGAGGAATGTGGTACTTAAGGAGATTCAATAATATTGTGACACTTGTCACAAATTTAATGGGTTAAGTCAGACTACATTTTGGAGAATGTGCATAGCTAATGCATTTGGTTGAGGATTTGAGAGGTTTAAGAGAGATTAATGCATTTGTAAGAGACATTAAATGAATGTGGTTGAGATATTTTAGAGGGAAATTGTTTGGGCAAGAAAGTAAAATAAATGGAGTTAATGAAGGAATATTCCCTTAGAATATGCCTTTGTGAGGGAAAATGAGATAATTAGTTAATTAAAAGAATTGATTTTCATGTGTAAGTGGGTGAGTTAGTTAGGGGTTGAGTTTGACCTAGGTTGAGTAAAAAGCTAGAAAATGGGTAATTATGATTGGCAGTTAATTAATACAAAATTAATTAACTTGGAGGAATTTAGGGGATTTGACATTTGATTTAAATGATTTGGTTTATTAAATCAGATGAGAGGACTTTAAGATAATTAAATAAACTAATTTATTTAAATAAACAGAATGAATCATTAGTGAATTAATCTAATAAATTAGTTTATTTGATTAATAGAGGAATTTTATGTTAATTAGTTAGATTTAGATGCATAATTTTGATTAGAATTATTTGCATATCGACATTTTTCCCCTCTTTGGAGTAGTGTACCAGGTACGATGGTTCAAAGAATAACATTACCGAGATCAAAATTCAAAAATTTCTTAAATTTGTTGGATGCCCTATTGTTGCCCCAGTGAAAAGAAGTAAACCAGTACACTACCTCTTCAAGAGATCAGGTGAAAAGTTCAATTTTAGGGTCAATCTTGCAACAAAGAGGTTCAATATGGATGTATGGATGGTTAGACTAATAGATGTATATGATAATGGTAATAGAAATTAGATGAATGATGTTTCCTATTATGATGATATGTATGAGTGGTGCAGAAGCACCTTCACCATGATTCTATTTTGTAAATGATTTCATTTTTTCATTTGTAGAAGTCATTTAAAAGTAATTTTCAAAAAAAAAATGTAATGATGTCAACAATTATTGAAATCAAAGTGTAAAAGTTGCATAAAGCAACAATTAGGGAGTTAAAAAGGTCATTAAGGAGACTAAACATTAGTGGGAAGTTGGAAATCAGTTGGAAACTAATTATTTATGTTGTAATTTCTTTAAAAAGGCTCTTTGTACGTTCATAAGCTTGTGGGTGATTGAAAATTTGAAATGGATTAATGAAAAGCACGGTTTTTCTGTGATTTTCTTCAAAAATTCATAGTTTCCAGCCTTTTTATAGATTTGTACTACTTCAAATGTTGGGATAAATGTTTTTAAGTATTAGAGGGAACAATCACCTTCCATTTCCAATTTGTTTCATGCAGATTGGTTCACTTTTAAAGAAGTTATGCAATTTTTTGTAAATACAGTCTAAATTCTGATCTAGGGTAACTATTTTCAGTAAAATTCCTATTTCTCACAATTAACTTGTTGGATTTTCCTAAAAATTGGAGAAAATGTCTATAATGATATCCTTTATAAAATCTCACTGGAGCGATTGGATTAATTTTTTTTTTACGAAAGTTATAGGTGTCTGTTTGCATGCATATCTACTTATTTCAACCTAATTTGTAACAAAGAAGTCCAGACAACAAGCTTGTGTTCCAAAACAAGTATACCTAAAAAATAGATATTTTTTTAATGGCCAAAATGCACCTCAAAATGCATTTCAGGGTTTCAGTAGATTCACCTTTTTGCCACAACTGACCATGGTGCGAGGGTCTGAACTGGGATGCAAAGAACTGACAACCATAAAGATAGTTAGAGGTAAATATTATTTGGTTGAAATTTGTTAAATTAAAGAGATGGTGGTACACTTTTGTTCGACAGACACCGGCCAAAAAGCGTTCCACTCCGGTTCTTCATCCCCGCGACTTGCCTGCCCGCTCACCGCCCGGAGCCCTGTCAACCGGGAACTGCCAAACTGCCTCCTGCCCATCCCAAAACCGGGCACCCTGTCCGCAACACACGCAAATGACGTCGTTAGGTTTGTGGTTTGTAGTTGTAGTTTGTTGGTTGTTTGTAGGAAAGTGAGTTGTGAAGTAAGGAGGAATCTTGCTTGAGATGATAGAGAACTTGATAAGGCATTTGCAGGCAGAGGAAGAGAGAAAGAAGAGAAAGAGACAAGAAAAGTTTGATAGAGAAATTGCTGAGTTAAAGCAAGAGTTAAAGAGATTAAATGAAGAGTTCCAAGAATCTATGATGAAGTTAGAACAAATGATGGAAGAAGAAGAAGCATATGAAGATGTACATGAAGAATTCATTGATAAAGAAAATAAAATTGTTCTAGATGTTTCCAAGAATGAAGATATGATAGAGGACTTAATTATTATAGTTAAAGACATTGAATGAATAATCATGGATGCATTGTTCATAGAGGTTTGCAAGAAGTTGCAGCATGATGGAGGTATCATGATTGTCACCTTATATCATTTCATTATGTTACTAATGCTTTGGACAAAGGATTGTTTGCAGGTTCAAGGACAAAGGGAAAAGAATGGTTTTGAGATGTATCAAGGAGTAAGGTATTTGATTTCAAAAGGGAAGCATGGAAGACAATTAATTTGCATAGACAAATTTAATGAAAAAGTGAAAATGAAGGTGATAAGAAGTAGATTAATGGTAGGGCATCTCAAGAAGGCAATTTTGTTGGCAACAACACTTTCAAGTGGACTTGAAATCTTTTTGGTGGGGATTTTGGTGCAGGAGCACCTTCACCATGATTCTATTTTGTAAATTATTTCATTTTTTCATTTTTAGAAGTCATTTAAAAGTAATTTTCAAAAAAAAAATGTAATGATGTCAACAATTATTGCAATCAAAGTGTAAAAGTTGCATAAAGCAACAATTAGGGAGTTAAAAAGGTCATTAGGGAGACTAAACATTAGTGGGAAGTTGGAAATCAGTTGGAAACTAATTATTTATGTTGTAATTTCTTTAAAAAGGCTCTTTGTATGTTCATAAGCTTGTGGGTGATTGAAAATTTGAAATGGAATAATGAAAAGCATGGTTTTTCTGTAATTTTCTTCAGAAATTCATAGTTTCCAGCCTTTTTATGGATTTGTACAGCCTCAAATGTTGGGATAAATGTTTTTAAGTATTAGAGGGAACAATCACCTTCCATTTCCAATTTTTTTTATGCAGATTGGTTCACTTTTAAAGAAGTTATGCAATTTTTTGTAAATACAGTCTAAATTCTGATCTAGGGTAACAATTTTCAGTAAAATTTGTGTTTCTCACAATTAAACTGTTGGATTTTCCTAAAAATTGGAGAAAATGTCTATAATTATATCCTCTAAAGTCTCACTAGATCGATTGGATTAATTTTTTGTCTTACGAAAGTTATAGGTGACTGTTTGCATGCATATCTACTTATTTCAACCTAATTTGTAACAAAGAAGGTCAGACAGCAAGCCTGTGTTCCAAAATAAGTATACCTAAAAATTAGATATTTTTTTAATGGAAAAAATGGGTACTCAAAAATGTATTTATGTTTTGGAGATTCAATTTTTTTTTAAAGTTACACCCGATTTAGCTATGGTGCGAGGGTTTGAATCTTGGATGTAAGAATTGATAAATCTAACAAAAGATAGTTGTGAGGCAACATATTTGGCTTGAATTTGTCAAATTAAAGATGGTAAAATAATTTTGAAGGTTCTATAGATATTTGGGAAAAGTAAACATTTGAGTCATGTGATCTTGTGATGAGAAAAACAAACAAAGCATGTTTGAGTTTTGTTAATTGGAATTAAGTACGTTGTTTTCTTCCTCTTTTGTCTGCATCAATGAGTATGCAGGATGGGTATGTTGATGTTTTATGAATGTAGGATGGGTGCATGTCATAATACCATGTTAAAGCATGAAAGAGGATAGAAGAATGAGAGGGATCAACCCTTGATTCAAAGAAGATGCAGAAGTCCAACAAGTCTGAGTCATCAAGACTTTATTAGATGTGATAATGAATGATGATGATGTATTGCTTATCTTGGGATTGGGTATGTAAAGAGCATAAATTTCCTTATTTTTTATCACACACATAGATATGATGCATCAAGGTATAGAAAACTAGGATGGTGTACTACCTAGTGAGATGGAATTTGACTTGAAAATCATATAGGTGTATCCTTGTTCACAATTAGCATAAAAAACCTTATTAGGATGTACTTCAAATATTTCAAACATCTTGGAACAAAACATAGAAAAGAAAAAACCTTCCTATGTAATAGTCAACAAGACATCTACAACACCCTCCCTACAAACCAAACAAGGTAGGCATGACCAAGGTTAAATTGCAAGAATATTCAATGAGCACAATAGGCAAAAGATAATGTGATCACGTTCTTTTTGTTTGGGCCACTTTGATACAGTCCGTCTTCCTCGGTCGCCCGCCTTCCTCCGTATCCTTCAAAACCCCGCCGTTAATCGTAAACCGTGAAGGTGACGTGCTGACGTCCGGCTGGGCAGTCGACCAATCCAGCATAAAGACGCCGTTATTCTGAATCAACGAAGAGCGCAATTTCCAGACCGTTAGCGAATCAACCCAGCCCGGCCCGCCCACCCGTATCCGGTATCCCATGCCCAGTTTTCGTTATCTGTTCAGTCGAAGTTGCTTCGGCCTCAGCCGCCAGCGATGACTGCTGTGCCGCCAGCCAGTTTTTCCGCCGCTTAACCGAACCCGCACCATCTCTGCAACCACCGATATGTTTTAGGAGCAGATGGCAATAGCGATTTTTTAATGCCGATGGAAAGCGAGATGACTATGACCGCAACTGACGATCGGTTTTGAGAAAGTTAGTTTTGTTTATATATGTAGCATTCATAAGTTTGATTGACATCGACTCGTTTATTGATGAGAAATGAATAAATGGATTATTAGTTTATTGTGATAGACTCTTAAAGGACTAACATAATGTGTCTCAAGGGCACATCAATGATGGCCTTACCTACATTAAAGCTTAGAGACTCATAGTTCAATACGATGACTCTTTTTTTTATCTAACTTTTTGACCTGTTTTTGGATTTTTGACATGTTTTGGATGTTTTTGGGTTTTTTTTAATTTTATAAATGTTTTTGGATTTTATGATTTTTAAGAATATTTCAAGAATATACATGAAATGGATCTAAAGTAGGTATAAGATCATTCCCCCAATGTGATGTGATAGACTACTTCAATATAGGCATGAGTAATTGACCTTAGGAATGTGCCACGTAATTCTAGGATGGAACATGATACCAACACAAGATCAAGCTATGATGAAAACATGGATGGGTGATGGAAGGACCAATGGAATTTGATGGATGAATGATGCAAAAAAAGCCATAGATATCATGGTGGATGGAAAGAACTTTATTTACACAAGGCACTTGATTGCCAAGTTTTCACCAAGGTACTTTCCCAAAGTCCCACCAAAGTGGTTTTCACTAGAGGATAATTTTTTTCTTTACTATTTTCAATCCTTTTTTTCTTTTTTCTTTTCTATTTTTTATTTTTTTTATTTTTTGGATTTATACCTTACAAGTTTTTGAGATGGGTGCTATTGATGGGCTCTTGTAGAGACTCACCTTTGGGTGTAGATAGTTGATATGCTCTTGATTTATAACTTGCAGCAACGACAAAGGGTCCCAACAAATTAGGTTCAAATTTTCCCTTGCTATCTGGATTTGGTACATTCTTTTATTTTTATTTCAACATGAGCTCTCTGACTTGGAAAGACCAACTCTTGATCTTCTTATTATAGCTTTGCTTGAGACAGTTTTGGTACACTTGTACATGGTTCAAAGCATACATGCATTACTCATCTAATAATTCTAGCTCATTCAACCATGACACCCGATATTCTTCATCACTAATGAGATTCTACAATGATATTCTTAAAGATTGGATCCCAATCTTAATGGGAAGGTTGGATTCTGATTCGTAGACTAGGGGGAAAGGGGTTACACCTATAGGTGTGTAGATGGTCATTTGGTAGGGCCATAAGGCGGGATTTAGCTATAGGTTCCAATCATGACCAACTTCATTGACTATTTTTTTTACGATTTTCAAGATGGTTTTATTGGTAGCCTCATCTTGGCCATTACCCTGGGGGTAGTATGTGGTGGAGAAGTGATGTTGGATATTGAATTTTTGGCATAGCTCTTGAACATCTTAGTTCTTGAAAGGTGTCATTTTATATAAGATAAGGGCTTGTGGGACACCATAGCAAAAAATGAGGTAGTTTAGGATGAATTTGGAGATTTTCTTAATGTAGGTCATTGGGATGGCCTCTACCCACTTTTCAAAGTACTCTATGCAATGATAATGAACTTGTATCCATTAGATGAGGTGAGAGTGTTTTTTCTAATGAGATCAAGCCCCCATTGTGAAATGGCCAAGGTGTTATAATTAGCTAGATCTCCTATGCTAGTGCATGGATGAGGTCCCCATGTTGTTGACATTGCAAACATCTTTGTACATAATCATGATATTCCTTCTCTATCATAGGCCAATAGTACCTAGTCCTCAAATTTTTCTTGGCCAAGGTCCTACCACTAGAATGTGAACCAAAAATACTATTGTGTACCTCAATTAATGCAATCAAAGCTTCCTCAGGGTTAAGGCATATTAAAAGGATTCCTTTGAAACTTCTACGGTATAGGGTGTCTCCTAAGATAATGAAATGGGATGAATTCTTAATAAAGGTTCTTTTGAGGTTTGGGGTGATGTTGGAAGGGAGGACTCCTATTTTTAGGAAGGTGTATATGTCATGTTACCAAGGATCACTGGGACCAATGATTTCACACTCAAACTTAGAATCCGGTACCTCAAAAGCTAGTATGAGAAGCTACTAAATTAGGAATTGATGTTTATTTATTTTTTATGGGATATCTATTAATGATTCAATTGTTTCTATAGCATTAGCCACTCTATTATTTACCCTTAGTATTTTCTCAAATGTGATGTCAATGAAGAATGCCTTAAGATCTTCCACTAGTTTCTTGTACGGGGTAACTTATCATCCTTTGTTTGGTATTCATCATTTAATTGGTTGATAATTAACTATGAGTCCCCATAAACCTTAAGTGCCATTATTTTCCATAGTACTACAATTCAAAGTCTTATGAATAGAGCCTCATATTCCACAATGTTGTTTGTACAAGGGAAAAATAACTTGTATGACTTTGGGATGCAATCCCTTTGTGGTGTGATGAAGAGGACTCTTGATTTTGATCCATGTTGGGTATATGATCCATCAAAATATACTTTCTTATGATCTGTTGCACATAGATTGAAGATTGAATTTTTGAGAAATTCTAATACTAATGGGTTCTTTGAATCTATAGGTGCCTTGGCTAGTTGATCTACAATTTCCTATCCTTTCATGGCCTTCTTTTCCACATACTCAATATCATATTTTTTCAAGATCATGACCCACTTAGCCATTTGTCCTATGAGTGTTGCCTTAGAGAGTAAATACTTGTGAGGGTCTATTTTGGTGATGATTTTTATTTGATGATCAAGCATGTCGTATCTAAACTTCTATGAGGAAAATATTACTACAAGACAAGCTTTCTTGATGGAAGTATAGTTTAGCTCATGTCGTACAAAGGTTTTGTTGATATAGTAAATAGCTCTTTATTTCTCTATTTCATCATGTTGTGCTAGAAGGGCACTAAGGGCTACTTTCGTAGCTAATATATAGAGGATGAGTTGTTTTCTTTTTATCAATGGCATGAGGACTAATGGTGTTAGTAGGTATTCCTTGATTTTATGGAATTATTGATCATATTTCTCATCTGACTTGTATGTTATCCCCTTGCAGAGTAGATGAGAATATGGGATAGATTATCTGCTAACTATGTTATGAATCTATGAATGGATTGGAGCCCTCCTTGTAGACCCCTCAACTATTTTAGTGTTCTTAGTTCTTCTATTTCAAGAATTGATTTGAATTTTGTAGGGTCTATCTCATTTCCCCTCATTGATACATTATATCCTAGGAGATTTCCTAATTGCACACTTGAAGACACATTTCTTAGGATTGATTCTAACCTTATATTCTTTGAGTTTTTCAAAGATGGAGCCTAGTGCTACTATGTGGTCTCGACGCTTTCTTGATTTGGCTAGTATGTCATCTGCATGGTCTTCTACATATTTATTAATCATGTCATGGAAAATTAGTGTCATAGCTCTTTGGTATGTAGCTCCAACATTCTTTAACCCAAATGGCATCATGTTCTAATAGTAGGTGCCCCATGTACAAGTGAAAGTTTTCTTATGTTGATCATATTTGGCTATCATAATCTGATTGTACCCTAAAAATCCATCCATCAATGATAGCATTACATGCCCTATTGTTAGATCTACAATCATGTCTTTATTGGGAGAAGAAAATCATCCTTAGGGCATGCTTTGTTCAAGTCCTCAAATTTTGTACAGATGTGGATACCCCTAGTGGGCTTAGAAATAGGTACAAGGTTGGAAACCCATTCAAGATATTCAATGGGTCCTATGAAGCCAATATCAAGGATTTTTGTAATTCAAGTTTGACTAATAATGTGATCTATAGGTACATCTTTCTCAGCTTCTATCTTACTAGTTTTTTCCTTGGATAGACTACTAGATGATGAACCACTACCTTTGGATCAAGATCAAGAATGTCAACATAAGTCCATGCAAAATTTTCTTTCCTTTCTTTGAGAAATACAACTGTAATTTCGTGTTCCTTAGACAAAAGTGACTCTACATAAAAAGTGATGTGTGGTGTCTCTTTAGTTCCCAGATTGACTGGGTTGCATTTTTCTTCCAATACTACTAATTTTTCATTATGGATGGCACTAAGAGGAATATTGAATCCCTCATCCTTTGGTGCCTCAGATAGGTTTTCACCATCAGATATGTGCTTTATTTTTACAATTTTTAGGTTAGAAAGTTCCACAATGTGGTTTTCATTTAGAGACCTAGATGTTACTCTTAGAATTTCTATTTTGCTACTAAGAGATTCAATAATTTCCCCATATTATGCATGTGTTTCCAGCTCAATATCAAACCATGCTCTATGATATCCACATGGTAGAGTATCTTTTTTGTCCCATGAATTCTAAGAGAACCTCATCATTTTTTAATGTATCTAAGATTGGTGGTCCTCATTGGTCATAGTCTATCAATTGGGGGTAGACAAGTTTTAATTTAGTGGATTGGTTACTTGGATTGAAAGACATGGTAGTGATCATAAAAAGGGAGGAATCCTCAAATGACATGGGAAGTTAGTGATGGGATCATCATCACACACATCAATTATATCGAAGGTATAGTTATCTAGAGGTAGACCTATGGATACCAGTAGGTGAGGAGGAGCTTTGAATTTTTTAGCAAGGGTACCTTTCCCAAGAATGGTTATCTTTCCAAGGGAACATCCAAGGCCAAGATTCTTCATGTGCTTCATAGGAATAATAGGTTCTAATAGGCCATTTTCATTTTTCTTGAGCTTCTCATTTTTGTTGTAGCCCCATCCACACATTAATTGAAGACCTTTGTTATCATCGTCCATGGGAAGGTCTGGTACATGTCTTTTATCCTGATATAGCAAGCTTGATACATCTTTCTCATCTACCACCTCTTTTCTTAGGTCTCCCCATTTTTTGAAGGTGGTAGCTTCTTCTTTAAATGTTTGAGATGTTGTGTCCATTGGTTGTGGTTTCCCATGAGATCTAGGAGATTTAGGTAACTCTCCTATCACAAAGGCACTCTTTTCATTTTATAGTCCCACATCCATGATCTTGGATAATAACCTTAACATTTGGGATGTTTGGAATGGAAGGTGTCTTTGTCTCAGAATTGGAGGCTAAGGTGGATGGGTCAACATAAGGAGATGTGGGTCCTTCATCATTTTTTGAGACTTGGGGGATCTTATAATATTTGGCCTCCAACTTTTTACAATAATAAAAAGGCTCAGAGTCAGCATGGATTGTGACTTCTTGGTTTTGATAAGGGAATTTGACACATTGGTGGAATGTGGATGTGACAACTTGCATCCCATGGATCCATAGGCGCCCCAAGAGGATATTATAGGGGAGCTCAAGATCAAGAACTTGGCAAGTGGTCTCCATGATTGTTGGCCCTACTTGGATAGGGAGTTG
>VDFB02375250.1:0-37085 GCA_007258455.2 Sequoia sempervirens
GCTAAAATAAACTGGCAAGAGATATAAATAACACTATCTATTTTTCTTTGATCTTTTCTCCTAATTTATCTTAATGACCCATTTTGAGGACTCTTGATGATGTCTATCAAAATGATTTAGAGAGAAAGGAATGGGGCATCAATCATTATATTTTGTTTGTTGCGCTTGTGGGTATTCTTGTAAAATAATCTTAGTTAATACTTGCTTAGTTGTGTGTAGGGATGTTGATTGGAGTACGTTGTTGACTATAAAGCATAGGCTTTGGTCCAATATATTCTAAACTACTAAACTACATTCTCACGAGGTTTCCCTATGTCAAGGTGTCAACAAGGATTATCCTATCTATTTGCTGAGTCAAAGTCCATCACACTAGAAACAACGCCATCCTAGTTATCAATACCTTGATGCATCGTGTCTATGTCTTATATCAAACAATAAGGAATGATGGAAAATCCCAATCCCAAGATATGAGAAAATCTTTATCATCATGCATTTATCATCACCATCTCTAATAAAGTCTCTATGGATCATAGACTTGTTGGAATTTTTGAATCAATCATCAAAATTAATTTGGTCAAATCATTCAACTTATTTCTTCTATCTTCTCTTTGTGCTAACCTGGTATCATGACAGTCAACAAAAAATCATCAATGCATCCATCTTATATCCAAAAATCATCGACATGCATACATCTTGCATAATCACAACATATCATAATACGAAAGACATATTTCATTGCAACATCATTATCATTTAAGTTGTGTTGTATAATATAGGTTTGTTATTCTAAGCATCTTAAATCAATCCACACATCCCATAAACATACATCACATTATCATATCATAAGCATGAACATCTACATTATCCATACATACATCCATATGCATACATCATCATCTCATAAATTGCATAGAAAAGTACACTAAAAGAAGTGCATCCATTCATTACGTTGCATCCATACATAACACCATGAATCCGTGTAGTATCATATATACATCTCAAAAAATGGGGATTTTCATAATACAACTTATGAGTCAGTGTCTATATATCAATCAAAAGTACAATATCCATGAGGCTATCAAAAAGGAACCCGTAAATGTATATTTGTATAAAGAGTCGAACAATAATAAAAAAGTGTCTATACAAGCAAGCTAGCCCTAATGGCTACTCCCCTCCCTCAGTTGTCTCTGTATGGTTGATCCTTATCCTGAGGATGTGCTCCACTTCTCTGTGAAAAATTAGGCTACCTCATTTCCACAAGGACATCTCGATGATAATGCATACAATAATATGTAGCCTCGGTCATGGCCTCTCTATACAATCAGACATAAATTGTCCATCCCTATGCTGCAGCTATCATAGCTTCTAACTACTAGCACTACCCGACCTCCTGTGCCAACTACTATCTAAGGTCTATTGGAGCTAACACTCCTAATCCCTCTTAGTTGTAACTGCCTATACTTGTTGTCGGGCCTAGTCTCTCTCGGTTGTGATTGCCAATATCTATTGTTGAGCTTGATCTCGCTCATCCATAAACAAGTGTAGTTGTTGCTGTAATTGCTAAATCTGTGCATCACAGGGATCTGGCCCTGACGGTGGCTATTGTGGTGGCTGCTACTATATCGGTGGCTGCTAATGCAATGGTGGTGCACCTGGGACCTGTATGTCATGTTGTTGACCATCTTGGCCATCTTGTCCTCTACCCTGACCATTTGACCCTCTGCCCTATCCTCTGCCCTACACATTTTTGGATGGCCTTGACCTCTGCCTACTCCCCTTCCTCTCAGCCTCCATCATAAAGGTATACCTACTAGATCTATCAATCTAGGATGGGGTACAAAACATGCATCATATGCAGGCGTAGTGTAAGCATCTCCCTATCCATGATCATAGGCCCATGGTCAAGTACAACCAATTGTTTGAAGCCCTCAACAACCTTGTGGGCTAGGATCGTGTGTCCCCATGTAGCCTTTTGTGCTGATCTAGCAAAAAATGTTGTATATGCATCATCGATCCTATCTTGCCTCTCACCAAACTATCTGGCAACCCTATTGGGTAGGTACCTCTTTATCATGGTGTGCTCTCAACCTTGCATATACTAAATTTGTCAAGCAAAGAATAACTATTGTACATCAGCATATCATGTTGGCATCTGGAGCCATGGCTACCATCTGAACACTGTCATATCATCAATCACTCTACACTAGTATGGGATACCAAGCTTCCTTATGTGCTAAAGAGTGATGGAGCCTCTATACCGCCAGACAACTAGATCATTTGGCTCCAAATCTTCCATATGAACAATCAGTCGGAGCATGGCAATGTGCTCCCATGCTCATATGTGAAGAAGGGTGACCCTTGTACTAATCGCTTTCCCATCACAACATACAAAGTCATGCATATCATGGTAAAGGGAGGATAGCATCACTGGCCCCCATGCATATTGGGTCCTCCTAAATAACATCTTGTGCTAAGCCAACCCCCATCTTGGACTAAATCCCCTACTTCATTGATCTAGAGCAACCAATCCTAAAATAGTTGCCGCAATGATCAATCTAAAGGTCGACACCCAACCTCTGTACATCTTGAGGTTAATTTAGGATTTGACTAGGACAATGGACTCCTAGTCAAGAACCTTATGACAGGCATCATATACTACATCAGTGTCATAAATCACGCACTCACCATATATTAGTAATCACAAAATCTGCCACACATCCTCTAGTGTCATTGTCACCTCATCAGTGGCTACGTGAAACGATGAAATTTCGCTATGCCATCACTCATGCATAGTATTGTCATCATCACCAAATGGGTCCGCACGACAAGCATGTAGACAATGTACTACAAGCCGATCTCTCCTAGGTGCTCCTGTTGAAGCTCAAAAAAATCATAAAGTTTGGACAACACAGTCGGTTGGTGCTCACAGGACATCAAAGGTTGGATAACCTCCTACACTCGCAGAACAAACGACATCAAAATTTGCTAAAAATTGGCTAAGTTTGGATTTTTTATCCCCCAAAATGACAAATGTCATTATTTACAAAAGCATCGCTATAACTAAAATTCTAAATGGCAATGCTATATGCATTCAAATTACAAATCACGACTAGCATCGCTCATCATGCACGTGTCGCCATTTGATGTTTGCAAACCCTAATTCTAAATTTCAAATTTAGAAAATGCATCGTTATTTACACCAATGTCATGATTTACAATCAGGAAACCCTAATTCCAAATCGCGAAATGTGTCGCTAATGATTTAATGTCACTAAAAATAAAAATAGCATCACCGATTCTCAAAAAAGCATCATGATATAGCGATGCCACCTAAATCTAAATTTCAAAATGCAATAAATACACTCAAAAGTCAAAATGCAAGTCAAGTTTCAAATTGCATACCTGTGGTCTCGCGCTTGGAGGCCTCTGGTACTCTCGAACCCAATCAGAAATGTGTCATGGGAGCACTCGTTGAGCCATTTCGTCAGGAGATCAAAGCTCAAATTGCAAGAATTCTTTAAGGTGTCAATGCACAAATGAATTGAAAGTGACCCTTCCTCACCTATTTTAGCCTTAAATTTAGGGTTTTTTGCCCTAATTTTAGCCAAAAGTTAGGGTTTTTCACCATTTTCACCAATATTTCCAAATTCAAGGTTATTTTGCACCCATTTTTTTTCATTTATAACATGTTTTTTTCATCCCAGAGCCTTTTCATATACCTAAGACAACATTTTACCTTTGTCGAGAAATCAACCCAAACTTCAAATTTTTTGCCCAATTTTTTGAGGCAGGGAACCAGCGTATTCCTTTCCACTGGGGCAACATTGGGGCATCCAAAAAATAAAAAAAATAAAAAATTCATTTTAGCAGTAGTTTTTAATTCAAAAGGTGTTAGTCTTTGAACCAACGTAGCAAGTACCTCACTTCAAAGAGGGGAAAAATGTAGACACTTAAAAGTGTTTTGAATGATATCATGCACTCGGATTAGGTATACTAACATCATTTCCTCCTAAATCCCATCTTCTTTTTGCTTAATTAATTAAATTTTCCTAGCTATTTAATTAATTACATCATTTGCATCTATTAACCTAATTAATCTAATCGGGTTAATTCACCCCCTTCTATGCTAACATTTCATCTTGTTAAATTAACCACATCAAGTTATTTAATCTAAATCCTTGAGTCTTATTATTTAATTAAATAACCCTAATTTATTTAATTAAATATCATCCCACTTTCCCCCTTTTCATTAAATCACTTTATTTAATTAATACCATTTAATTCCCCTTTATTGCATAATTAAACCTTTGTTTAATTATCAATTACTAATTAATCTAATTCCCCCCACTTGCAAGGGAATATTCCTCCTTTGTGTTGGGAAATAAGCGCTAAAGCAGAAGCAGGCACAATTCATTTCCCACATTGACTATTAGAGAGAAACTCATTCAAAAAAAATTCAACAACACCAATAATAGATTCAATCATGCAAAACCAACAACCATCAAAGATGAAACATAAGATATGGATACATAGATATATGTGGGGAAAACCCTTTTGGGTAAAAAAACCCACACTCTAAAAGCCCAGATTGCCATTGTATTATTCAACAACAAGAAATAGTTACAATACAATATCAGGCTCACAACCTTTACAAAGTTTACATATTGTTCCATTTTGGAGAAAAAAATGACAGCATAACCCATCACGACCACCACTCTCAGCGAGAGACATCTCATGGCTACACAACCACATGACTCGACCATCGACCTCTCAGCCTCTCTATCACACAATTGCTTGGCCTTCACCTTTTGTGAGATCCATCTCTTAGCATTGAGATCGCCTTCCTCTCTCTCAGCTTCCTAGCCTCACGGCCAGTTCGACAACCCCTGACTTGCACTCAGCCTCTTGGCATGCACCTAGGTTCTTGGCTAGTCAACACCCAACACCTCAACCTCTTTGTCTACATCCGGCCTCTCAGCTTGCATCCAGCACCTCGGCCTCTCGACTCATTTGGTTCCCATCACCATATGCATGTTCAACGCTCAACCACATGACCTCCACGTAGCCTCTTAGCCTCCGTGCATCCACTCAGCCTCCACTTAGCCTCTCAGCCTCTATGCATCCTCTCAGCCTCCACATAGCCTCTCGACCTCCACTTGGTAATCTTGGCCAACACCTAGCCTTTTGGCTTGCAGCTCGGCATTCGTTGCATCCAGCCTCATGGCCTGTAGCTCAGCTTCTACACCTACTCACTATTGCCGACACTCTTAGCTAGAGAGTCATCTCTCATCCTTTGCCACATCCAACCTCTCAGCCTAAAGCTCAACTCGTTTAGGTAACCTTCATTCGGCTCCCAGAGAAATTCCAGAGAGTCACTCACTCATATTATTCTCTATCACTTTGACTCTTCAACTACCACACCCCTTAGGGTTTCACCTCAATCCACATGCCATCATCCAAGATGCAATCATAGCCATTGGATAAGTAGTCAAAAAAATCTCCACTGTCGAACTAAGGGTTCTCCATGGGTCACTGAGTCAACCATTGAGCACATGGGCCCACAAGCCATCTATCCTCCACGTCATCACCACTTGTAGGCCTTCATAATGATCCACTAACCTTATCAAGTCCCAAGTGGTCCTCACATCCATCAGCATCCAAGTCGCTCAATTGCTAGAGAACCGAACTTCAAAACCTCTTGATGAAAGTTATGAAGTTCCCAAAACCCGTGACTCGCTAACAAACGGATTGCTCTATCGAGAACCGAACTTCAAAACCTCTTGATGAAAGTTATGAAGTTCCCAAAACCCGTGACTCGCTAACAAACGGATTGCTCTATCGCCCAAAAATAAAACTTCCAAACCTCATGTCAGAGGTTACAAAGTTCCCAAAACCCTCAACACATTGAAATATAGATCACTTCGTTGCTTGAAAAACAAACTTTAGAACCTCTATCGGAGGTTATGAATTTCTTAAAACCTGCGACATGCCGATAATGAAGAGAACCACAAAGTTGTTAAGTCGGGAGGTTACAAAATTTCAGAACCTCGCAACTTAAGAAGCTAACCATTTCTTGCCAAAGAGATTTTGATCAGACTAGTAACTTTGTCCTAGTGATATTTAACTATTTGTTCGTCAATTTAGAGGACCAAACACTAGTATATTTGAGGTACCATTTCTCAACACTTTGCACATTCCTCCAAAAAAAAATATTCCCATGGAATATTCCTTCCCCTTTTACACATTAAAACTTTGTTTTAATTACTAAATGCCTATTTTCCCTCACCCATGAGAATATTCTCTCTCCTCACTCATTTGAAAAAGGGGAATATTCCTTTTTTGTAACAAACTTACAAGACTTCTTCTGCAAGTTAACTTATGACTTCTTGTGCAAATTAAAAGTGTGTTTGTTTGGATAAAGGTGAACCCTTGATTAAATCTCATCATTAATTCTCATCCCTTGATGAGAATCCATGATCCATGCCTCCAACTTCCTCCATCCTTGACCGTTGATTAACCTTTTTGATCTCAAATCTCCATTTCTCATTTGCTCTCCTATAAATAGATCACTATTTGGAGACAAATGGACCCATCTCTTTCAGGGAAAACTCATGCTATTGAAATCACTCACACTCACACTCATATTTAGCAATTTTTAAGTATCATTTTAGCTTAATTACTTGCATTAATTAGCTTAGCTTCCATTAATGGATTCCATGGTAACATAGATGCATTAATGTAGCTTATTTGGTAATTAGGGTTTCAATATTTTTAGCTTAAAATCCATTTAGATTAGCTATGCATACATACATATAAATTATCTCAGCATAAATCGTGATTAAATAGCTTGCATTATGTTAGTTTAGATCAGTTTTGCACTCATTCATCTTGATCATATTAGCATAAATTATGTTAAAATAGCTTGAATCATGTTCATTTAGCTTTAAATCATGTTTCATCACATGTCTATCATCGGTTTCTTCTATTCTCTTCAGTAGAATTGATTGGAACAAACTCATTTATACATGGGATTGGGAAAGGGTCACCATTCCAAATCAATGCGACAAAACTCCCCCAATAGGATAAGTTTCAATGGATTAGAATAGGAATTTAAAAGGATTTTTTAGTTTAATATGCTAAGTTTTAATTAATTCTTAGTTTGGTCTTTATTTGTTTGATCTTATTGGGATTGATGTTTGTTGGCATAATTACACTTCGTATCATCATGGATAAAGTGTAGTAAGCCCATACTAATCTTTCAGTCACAATGTGAATGTCAAAATTAAATCCTATTCTTATTAAATCCTAACAACTATAGGTTTCACTCTAGCCAAAAATTTATTTCACCAACCAATAATTATGTAATATTTATATTATTGGTGAATTTTAAAAATAGCTCTCCTTAATAAATTCATAAAGGTCTTATTTATTATTCTTATTTAATTTTTTAATGAATATGTTTCAATATTATTTATAAAAAGAATAATATTATATATATTTAGAGAAAAGATAGGTGAAAGAATTATTTTAAAACTTACATGATTTCAAGTTCAAATTATCAAAATATAAGATAAAGTCATTAAGTAGTGAGACCTATACCACTAGATGGGTTGAGTCATGGTCATCCAATTTGTGCCATATATTAGCAAGGTCTAGATCATTAGGAGCATGCTCCTAACTAGTGATCACTCCCTCTTCATTTTCTTCCATAGTAGATTGAGGATCATGGGTAGATGAGATGGCCAAAGAAAGGAGATGCAATTTTCCATAATCTAGCTAGCCAAGTGCCATTGGCCATGTGGTTGAGAGGAGACATAAAGTGGGTGAGATTGTTGAGACTAGCTATGAGCAAACCAACGCCTAGGCCTACTTGGAGGGGGATAGGATCCATGTGCTTAATAATCATGGCCTCCCTAAGTAGATTGGCTATAGCCACATCAACATCTATGGGGGTGGATATAAACCCCAATTTGAGGCTAGAGTTAGGGGTATTCTAGCAATCATACAAAGGGTGTTACCTTAGTGATCTAGAAGCACTTGAATATGTGCCACTTCAAGTACAACTACATTAGCTTACACGTGAATCTACATAAAAAATTTGAAGAATATTATATATCTTTAGTATAAAGTGAGAAATTAATATTAATATAAAAGATAATGAAAGGAATAGAGTTCCTATCATTTCAAAATGCTAAAAAAATATTTTTCACCTTAACAGAATTCCATAACTGGGTAAATTTAGTATAATTATGGATCAATATCTCAACAAGACCATATGTCAAGTGAGAAAGTATTAGGTCTAAAAGGGTTGAAAAAGTCATGAATTCAATTCTAAGCTTCCTAAGATATAGAGAAAAACTAGAAAAGGTTCTTGAGAGTCTCCTATTCTCCACATAGTGGGAAATGATGAATGATAAATCCTAGATGAGATAACCTATTACATATGGGAAGGCCCTAGTAGAGAAAGAACTAGAAAAAATGAGCAAGCATTGGCTCAACGATAATTAGCTAAATATTTTGAAACTTATGCTACTAAGAACTTGACAAGGATTGAACAAACCATGCATGATTTAATTTAGGAACCATGTGAAGATTATAACCCTTGTGAGGTTTGTAGTTGCAAAATGATATGTCTTGTTCCAATCCTTCCATCAAGGTTTGATGTAACAAACACCTATTTTATGTAGTATATTAGGGAAAATAAATTAACAATATCTTGGTAAGTCTCCAAATATCAGTTATAAATTTTGTATTTCAATTTTTATTTAGGATAGAGAGAAAATTCTTAGTAGTTTTGGAAAAAAATCAAGTAGAGTCTTGATACCCTTGTTATAGAATTTTACAAAATGAATCCATGGAGACTTGACAAGTGGTTAGTCCTAACGAGAAAGAAAAAGAGACCACCAAATATATTGTTGATTGATAGATAATATCTTAGGGACATCATTACCTTCCAATAGGAGCTAAGGTTTGATGGCCTCCTAGGATTTCCATTTAATTTTAATAATAAAAATTCCTTGAATATGGACGAGTTCTTTCATTACAAGAAGGGAATCAAGACAAAATCCCTTCCAAGCCTAATGTCCATTAGGCACTCTAGAAGAAATGTAATGTTTAATCAATTTTTTTTAACTTCATTACTTTCAAGTGTCATGTGATTATCCATTTTCACATAATTTTAATCCCTAGTATTGGATTGAAATCAAACCTAGGGGTATGTGAAGGATCATGATGGGTCAAAAAGTGGTGATATGATGGGTATGTGTAGGGTATGTGGCAGATGACTTTCTTTTACCCAAAATTGATGAAATGAAAAGGGTTTTTAAAGGAGATTCTCAGCTTTCCACCAATATAAATTATGCTTTAGATTGAAAAATCTATAGCTTTCAAATGGTATCACATTTTTGAATATAGGTCAAGATACTTATGTTTATACTATAGGATTAAAACACATAGTTGACTTAAGTTATATGGTCAGACATAAGACGCGAGTATTTTTGAAAGTTGTATTGTGTCATATACTAATTATTTACTTGGAAAAATTACAAAAAATATGCACATCAGGATTACCTAGTCTCACTTATGGGTGACCATCATGGAAACATACCCTTAAGTGGAAATTTTTTTAGAAAAATCAGAGTAAAGAAACTTGATGTAAAAATTTGAATAAGTTATCTATATTATTTCAAAAATATGCAAGAATAGAATCTACAGTAAATTGAATTTAGTTTCTAACCTACCAGGTTTTTTTTTTTTTTAAATCTATTTTATGAAAATTTGAAATTTCAATGTAGTAGTACTTAAATTTTAGGGAAAAAATAAGAAGTAGGTGTCTCTCTGACCACCCTAACTATGAGAAGATATGAGATCATCAGTTTAGTAAATAAATTAATTACAAATTTTATTAACTTTTTAAAAATATAAAACTCATATGTCTAATCACCTTAACTTGGTCAAAACTTCATGAAATTCAATTTTTCATTTTTTAATCCTATAGTATGCAAAGCATAGAATGTGACACATGTTTTGGATTCAAAAAATGTGATACCGTTTGAAAGCTATAGATGTTTTTCAATTAGCCAATTAATTAGGACTTTAGTTGTAATTCAAATAGAAAATGAATAATAATTATTTATTAAATTCAAGTAAAGCATAATTTATATTGGTGGAAAGCTGTGAATCTTCTTTAAAAACCCTTTTTTCATCATGGTAAAAATTAGCCACATACCTATCAGGTTGCCAAGTTTTGGTCCATCATGATCCCCGCACATACCTTATATCTAAAATATTATAAAAATATTATCAATTTATTAGGTTAGGTGGTTAGACAACCAATTTATTTTCTTATTTTTTCCTTGAAATTTAAGTACCATCACATTGAAATTTCAAATTTCATCAAATAGATTTTTTTGTTAAATAAACCTATAGTTTAGAAACTACATTCAACTTTCTATAGATTCTATTCTTACATATTTTTGAAATAATATAGATAACTTATTCAAATTTTCATGTCAAGTTTCCTAACTTTTTTTTTTTTTAATTTTTTGCCACTTAAGGGCCTATTTTTTCCATGATGATCCTACACATACCCCTAGGCCTTCAAAATCATGAGTGATGCATCAGAAATCCCAACCCAAATGATGGACGCCTTTAGTAGTATTAATAGAGGCCCATATAAATTACCTTAGAATTATTTTGAAACCTTTAGGTAGGAATATTTAGAAGGAACCCACTAGGAATATTAATAGACATGTGTTGTAGCTAAAATTTTGGAACACTCCTGAAATTTTCCTACCAAGGAAAGGGGATTGCAAATCCAAAATGCTAATTTCTTCTCATTTACGATAATACATTATTTCCACAATAAGAAAGGAGAGGCTTGGAAGGAAAAATAAATTCCAAGGAACCTAAAATATTCCCCATGATCAATTTATTTCTAGCCACATGATAGAATTCTAGTTAGCTAGGTTTGTTTAAAATAGATTATCTATACAATTAAAATTTTCATTGAATACTTGACCTAAAATCCTTAAAAAATACATCCAAGAATCACAAGGATTATTTGATATTATTTTATTCCTCCAAGAGAGTTAGAATATTGTCATCAATAAAGTGACCATTGATAAGCTATATTATAGAATTTGACAAGGAAATCCCTTTAACTAAGTTTTGTGAAATAATATTAAGTAAGATATAGCCAACGCCTTATGTAGAAAGCACATAGAGAGATGGTGCCAAAGGGATACCTTGAAAAATGGATAAAAAATTTCCAAATGAAGGAGATTGTTGATCATTAATGGTAATACATACATCAGAAGCATCATCAAAGGTATTTTTTACTAACTACATAAATGAGGGACCAAATCATAAAATTTGAAGCATATCAAGGATAAATAGACACTCGTTGTGATCATAAGCTTTAGAAAAATTAGTCTTAATAATCTTAGCATGTTGTTGATAATGTTTGGCCATTCCATTCTTTTCTAAACCATAATGATACTATCAAGATTATTCCTATAATTTATGAATCTAGATCACTCAAGCCAAGTATGAAGAAGAATATGGTGAACCTTTTAAGCAAGTTCCTTGGGAATTATTTTGTAGGAGATATTAAGAAAGGTGATCGATCTTTAATTTTAGATGTCTTTAGGGTCACCAAACTTAGACACACAATTTACATTCTTTTTATTTATAATGTTTCATAAAAAATTAGAATGAGAATCTTTATGATCTAAACCTATGAAGATCTTCATCAACCAATGCCCAAAGAGATTTATAGAATTCATAGTTAAAAACATCACAACAAAGGGCCTTATTATTAGCCCAAGATAAAATAGATTCCCTTAGGTCATATTTGGTGAGAAATTGATCATAGTGAACCCACTAAGATTAACATACCTAGTGGGAAATGAAACTCAAGCACTATCATAGAGCAATGTCTCATGAAGATTTGTTCATAATGAAAAATAAAAGCATGAAGAATATCATATATTGTTCAGTCAAAACAAGTTGGACTTATCTAGTTTTTTATGGCTTGAGAACTATGATGGGAGTGTAGGGCTCGAAAAATCCTTAGAAACTTTGTTTCCAATCTTGAGCTAGTGACAATTGGATTTAATTTATGATTTTCTAGTAGTATGGTTGACAAAAATTTTATTTCAATGTCATAGTTTAGAAACTCTTAGTTATAAGTCAAGGGAAAGGGATTATCCTTTAAATCACTTGTATCTTGGTAGAGCTCCACAATGGTGCTCTCATGCAACTGGTGGTGGAATCTATCTAGCTAGCAACCTTAAATATATTCACAATAGAAAATAAAAATATCTAGGGGTGATTAGGTAAATCAAATAGAATGTATGTACACAAGAACCAATTAACTTAAGATAAAATTAAATATAATGGATAGATGTGCTTATCTCTATAATCAAACAATGAGTATTGTTTTAATCAGGATTTTAAAATATTACTACTTTGGGTGCAAAATTCTAATCATTTTGTTAACAAAGTTCCTTTGATCCTTTGCTAAAATTGCACTCTATTTAAGTTCAATTCAGCTATAATATATCTCATTTGTGACTATGGAATTTACCTCTATGTTTGTCTAACCCCACATAATGTATACATCTAATTTCTATTTAGTTAGATTTTCCTTTGCTTACTTTGTCTACTTTGTTTTGGTATTGATTTTTTTTTAAAATACCAAGTATAGTTCGTATTGTTGTGTGGCTTGGGGATGCATTATCGTAGGTAAACCTATGAAAAAATATATATATAATATTGAAAACAACATGAAAGAACCCTAGATTGATGTACATGTAGATTCATTATTCCTTTTATTGCACCAAATCCAATTGTTTCACTATTGACTGCTCTTTTAGTTATATATGATGGAAAAGGATGTATGAGAGAAGAGAGATATTTATATATTCTAAAGTAATGATAATTAATTCCTTTAAATACTAGCACATAACATCAAAAAAAAAAAAAAATGGGTACTTGGTTGGCTTAGAGCTAGAAAATAAAGGGTGATAATTGGATAAAATAAATAAATTTTAAATTTTAAAAGGTAAGGCTTAAGTCCATGACTATGAAAATGAAATTGAGTGGGAAAATGGTCAAATTTAGGTGAATACTTTTTTTATATAGGGTAGGTTAATGAATAAGTATAATAAATGAAATCTTCTTAGATGAATGTATTAATATATGTGAATATAAGGATAAGGTGGAGGGTAAATATGTGGGGATATGTGTATATAGAGATAAAAAAAAGGCTAGGAGAATGAGCCCAACTTCACATTAGATTACATCATTTTTTAATATGTACATACATTAAGATATTCTCCCAAAATAGGCACAAAACTAAATACAAAATGACATGGGTATACAAATTTCACCATTACAAATTCGTATGTAAATAATGTTAACATGTTACATGCAACTTTAACTTTCTATTTTTATATGTCTACATTGTTATAATGTTTAAAATCACATATAGTCCATGCTCCTTAAATCCTTATTTAACTCATCTTGTATCTAAATCTTTCTTCCACTTCATTTATCATGCAATCAATTAACTCTAAATTTAGTTCACTTGAATCATAATGCATTAAGTTAAAATTTTGATCTAAATAGTCAATCAATCTTGATCATTGATATTATTCAACACCTCTTAATTTGGATCATTAATTTGATCTCATTTTTTTTATAAAATCAAGCTATCACATTCATTCCAATAGAATCACAAACTTTGGAGCTTTTGCATTATTGTTACTATACTTCATTCTTTTGAGCTTAAAGGTGAGAAAAGGTGTATATCAAATATCTGAGAGCAAAGAAAAGTGAAGAAGAACTATGGAGGTAATATCATGTCAACACGGTAAAGGTAATACTTTACTTATTTTTATTTTATCATTGTTGTGTGTATTCCATAGGTAAGTTTGGATTGTATTTGGTCTTTATTTCGATAGTTATCGTTGATATTGATGATTTCATGACCTTTGTTCCTATTTTCTTATTTACATTTTGGTGAACCTGATGTGAAGGTTCTAATCATCTAAGTGTTTTTAAGGAATTTTGTAGGTTACAGTGCATAAACTTGCTTAAAGATCTGTGATGTTCTTTCATTTATAAAAAAAATTACATACAATTTTTTTCAAAAAGGTTTCTAGGTTTTGTAGATCTCTATCTTATATTTCCAAATCATTTTGTAATTTTAATTTTCATTAAGAATTAAGAAATTTATCACGATTTTAATTCTATTTTTTTAATTCGACTATTTTTTATTAGATAAGTAGGGAATGTCCCTGAACCTTACAAAATGGAAAGACAGAGCCAAAAGCTCAACAAAATAGACTGGCCCAACATATCCAATTAGAGAGAAACAACAATAAGCAAAGAACCAGTCAAAAACAACAAACTAGGAGAAATTGTTCAAGGAACAAAGCTTGAACCAAGTAGATCCTCAGAGTGTGAGTTAAACGAAATTGTAACCTTCTTAGAGAAATTCTTCTTCTTTTTGTGAATCATTATCCAAGAAGAATCAAAACTGAAATTGAGAAATTTTGATTAGAGGGAGAAGACTCCCCTCTAGAATAGCAGACAAGAGGAACAACTAATACTTCAGGTGAAGCATTTGAAACCGAGCCTAAAATCGTAGGATTTACATAATCATTTTCTAGAATAGGGGTAGTAGGAGAAGTAGTAATAATAGCATTAGGAACAACCATAGTCGGAGATCGCCCCACAGTATCCATAGAAGGAACAACATCCACCATAATCGATTCATGTGACACAAAAATAACCTACAAAGGAGAGTTTGTAGGGGAAACATGAGTATCGTTAATATTATTTTTTCTCATAGAAGGAGAAGGAGGATTGAGTCTTAATCAAAGGAAGTAGAATCAGTAGCAAGGTGTACTATTAAGTGCTCACTGAGTGAGTTCTTTTGCCAAGTAGAAGAGGAAACAATGCAGGAGCCATGAGAACAGTCACAAACCAAGTGACCAATAGCAAAACAACATCTGCAATGAAATGGAAGACCCTCGTAATCCACCATCTTAGACCATGACCAATCATTAACTTGCAAAACTACCTCAGTAGGTAGAGCCTTTGAAAGATCAACCTCCACCAGGATCCTAGCAAAGGAGGTATGAGTAAAATTCTTGGAAGCCTTATCACTCTCAAGAATCTACCTATAGCATTACCAATGCCCTCATAGGCAGAGAAGCACTAGAACTATAAGGGAAGATAAGGAAATCTTACCCGATTCATTCAAAGGATTAAAAGAATAAACCCAAGGTCTAATGGAGAGGGGATGAGAGTCCCAAACCCAAAAACCATAGTCTAGAATAACCTGCCTATTTGTTGGAGGAAATGACATCGAGGGGGTTGAATCGTCAAAATAGATTTGAACAATTTTCATAAAATTAAACCATAGCTCAAATATTATCTCAATATTAAAATGATTAAAGCATTCATAATTTGAATGTAATCATTCAGTAAATCAAAATTGAGAAAAGTAGTAACCAATCAATGAAAAAGTAGTAAACAACTCAGTAAAGCAGTGAGATCACAGAAGTACAAAGAGACACAAGATTTTTCCGAGTGGAAAACCCTCCTGGGGTATAAAAACCACTCCCGAAATGCCTTCCAGCTTAATCTTTTAATCAACTGTTCACAATGCCTTATAGGCTGATTTTTGAGAACCCACTCAAGGAGCACCAACCCCTCAAATTATATTTCTGAACAATAATAATAACTTAGAGGATCTCTATATTTTCAGTCAAGCTCATAACTCTTAGTTTTCTTGTCTACCTAATACCCTAAGAATTCAAAAAATTGAATCTTTAAAATATTACATAGAGAAGAATATTACAATATCTCTGCATCTTTGTTTTTTAGATTTTTATTACAGAGTTTTTTAGCACATATTTGATACAGCAAAAGGACCGTGTTCTAGAATTACAATAGAAGCCATTATAGTGTTCACAACTACATTTTTATACATCTTTTCAAGTATAAAGTCTTCAAAGTAATTCGAGGTCAAAGGAGAGCTGAAACCTCCTTTCAAAAAATAGGAAAAAGATGCCAGTGAATAAATATTTGCCAGAGTAACGCCTGTGTAATAGGCTATAAATAAACTGACAATCATAAATCAAAGATCCTTTTTAAATATGAAAATGCCTTTACAAAAACCAAATGCTTCATTAAAACAAAATATTCATTTGAAATTGTTTTTAGAAAATCATTATGCTAAAATTGTCAAGTTTTGTAATGAATGTAATGGGTCAACAATGAAACGGGTAGAGAATTTAAGAACCACAACTGCCCACAAGCTGAAAACCATAAATCTGAAAACCCCCATTATGAAACAATAATTTATTCAACGAATGAAGTGAATTCAAATTGAAACTGACCCATTATTTCAAAACCATTTGGCCCCGAAAATCATAAACTCTCAATGCTCAAAGAATATTCTGCCTTGTAACTGTTTCATTTCAGATAATGAACACAATAATCATTGATGTCTTTTGCAAAAAAAAAAACTGATCATGCAAAGAAAAACGTCTCTAGCCATAAAGAGATTTCCAATAAAATAACGCCCAAGGACTGCCATTTGCAAAAAGAAAACACCAAATAAAGATACCTGTATGTGCAGCACTCAAAGACATAAATACCAGCCAAAATGCAGCTCCCACAAATTCTTTTAACTTCTGTCGATCTTCTAGCCAAAGTGTAACGGTAAACCAAGAGCCAATCATGTCTTTTGAGCAGATTTCAGTTACAAAGAGTGACAGAGAAGGCTGAGAACAGATTCGTAGAAGAGAGGAGACCATTCTCTGTAAGCGTGACACAGTGTTTGATACACAGCAAGTAAAAACATTAACCATGTTTTTCCTTATCTCACCAAAAGTCAAAAAATTCGATGACTTTGTTGAAGAATAATGAGATTTGAAGTCCACAATAAAATCACAAACTAATAATGAACCACATAAAAGTTGTTTGAGTTTGCTGTCCAAGACCAAAAACAACTGACCACATAATTTCCAAATGAAATGACGAGTATAGACATGTATGATGGCAGTCGATGACTTTGACCAAAGTCATTTTTCAAATGCAATAAGGCCCGAAAATATTTAAGAATGAAACCTCAAAATAACATTGCCTTCACTCATAAATGTGACAAGTTACCTTTAGATGCCGATCAAAGCTTGTGCAATAGAGTCATCATATGACTTAAATCAAAAGTCATTTATCAAAACAAACTCACCAAAGTCAATTACCTTTGAGCCAATTAAATATGTGTGAGCCCGGAAGATCATGAAAATGATATCGACCTTAAGTGCATAAGCAATGAAAATGTATATACCAATATGATGTCTTACTGAAGTGAATTGACTCATGTAAAGAGATCATAGCAATGAAATCTGATAGTGCTATCATATGATAATGACTGAATTTTCCAATGAAGCAAGCAAGCTGAATACCATGTGAAGGAGTATATGCAACAATAGTGATAAACATAAGATATACCTTCACTTGAAGAACCTTCATACTGAACTGATCATCACAAACATCTGAAAGCATAAACAGTGAATGCCACCTGTCTGCACATGGAACTCGAGGCATCAGTACACAACAAACTATATCAACTGTGAAAACACACAAGGTTGTCCATGAATAAATGCAGAATGTCAAAACCAACTTGAATCCATCTGAATGTAAACCAATGCCAATGACATCAAAGAAGTACCATAATAAAGCATAAGGATCCAATCTGAGATCCAAAGAGAACCAACTGAAAGTGATTTTGTCATCAAGGACAAACCATAAACACAACTGAGATCCAACACTATCTTTAGGAGAGTTGAAACCCACAACAAAAAAAATCTTGCAGAAGGGTAAATCTCCATCGAACCATCAACCAGAGGAGACCAATGGTTGGTGATCCAAAGGTGAAAATCATGGAGGGAATGCCACAAACAAAAAAATCTACAAATAAGAGAATTCTTACAGTAAAAAGCAATATTTTTAGCAACTTCCTTACCTAGAGAGACAATAGGAACATTGTTTGCACACTGCAAAGGATGCACATAGCCCTCCCTTAGCCTCTTAGACTTCACAACATCAACAAAAGAAGGCTGAGGATGAACAACCAACTCTCCAGTATAGTTCAAGGAAGCCTGAACCACTCCCATAGCCACATTTGCATTAGGGGAATGGGTAGCCACAATTTTCGTAGCCCCCCAGAACCAACGGTAGTCTCAACCACACCAACTAAACACACAAAGCCAAATGGAGGTCTCGTGCCAACAAGAGGTAACTCTAAATCCCAACCGAAGAGACAAGTGTAGGAGCAAGAGAGTTGAGGTCAGCAACCATCTTGCAAATAGGAGACAGGGGATACACCATTGAGTGAGATACTCCCAAAATAGAGTCATTCAAAATCTGGGCAGGGCGGGAGGTACCAAGAATAGGAAAATTCAAATTTTGGGTAGGGAAAGATATTTCCATTGGGAGATCAATGTTATTGCTTGAATTAAAAGTCAATTCTTTTTAATTCCACTATTTATCTCTTGAAATCCATGATTTTCTTTCATCTATAACAATTTTTTGTGCAAAATTTTGCCGAAAGGTTTCTAGGTTTTGTAGATCTTAATTTTATATTTCCAAATCATTTTACGGTTTTAAATTTTGTTGATATTGAAAAATTTATTGCTTTTTTAGATTGTTTTTTTAATTGTCCAATCAAAGAAGACTCAAACTCTAAACTGCAATTGATTGATAAAAATAAAAAAGTAAAATTTTGATAATACTATTATGATTTTTTTATTTTTACTAGTAGGTTAGGGTTTTCATGTTACTAATCCATCCCTTTCAACTTGTGGCATTGTTTTTTGGATTATCCAACACACATTTTAATTTTTGGTGCTTAAAATGGACATGGGTTTTATACATTTCACTTTTGGTGCTTAAAATAGACATGCTTGTTAAACACTTCAATTTTGGTGTTTAAAAGGAATAGCACAATATCACAATTATGTTTTGATGCTCCTAAAATGAATAAGAAAACTCTCATTTTTCTATCTTGGATAAAATTGATAGTGTGCCTAAACATGACATATTTCTATTTGGTGCATTAAAAAGAACAAACAACTTGCACACTTCATTTTGGTGTTATTAAAAAGAACTATTGGTTACTGTCTCTTGTGTGCTTGCACACAAAGGAGTTTTTCCATAGTATCCTCTCCCCTTGTGCACATGTGTGATCCTGGGTGACGAGAAATAATAGCATTAACCTTCACCATTTTCTTTTAGTAGGAGGCCATCCTTGAGATACAACCTCACAAAGAACTCAAGGGTTCAACCTCAAGCAACATTTTTAAGTGCACTATGTAAATTGGTTGTGAGAAAAAGTTGTAGGTCCATCCATGCATGTATCACTTCATACTTGTGTTAGGGACTCCAATTTTTCAATTTCCTAAGGCAATGTTTGAGAGGTTGATGGTGTTCACCAATATTCTACACACTAAGTTACACCTTTTATTGTTAGAATCCTTTAAAGTCATTCAAACGTAACTAATAAAGTGGTGCAAGGGATGTGCATTGTACCTTGGAGCTACTCATCATGTCCTCTCTTAGGTCAAAGTAGAATCTTCTTAAGTTACTAGCAATAAATTGCTTAAGGGGAGAAGGAAGGTGTGCATGTGACATCTGTCAATGAACCTATGTCATTGGATCTCTACTATTTTCCTTCACATAGAGAAAGGTATTTAGATAGATTTCTTGTATTTGTTTGGATACCATATCTTTCTGAGTATTTACCCCTTAAATGGAAGGTGGTCTCATCTACAGTTATACACCCATTCTACCACTACATTAGGTTGTGCATATTTTCTTGTTATGCCCAAAGTGTAAAAATTCATATCTTTTGACACAAAACAATCTACTAAAATCAACTAATCACTTATCAAACATCTATTTTTTTATGTTTTCTTCATAGAATTACATCTAAAATAAAATAAAAAATCAAGATTAGGGTTTCCTAGAGGTCAATATTTTGGAAAACTATTTGCATCACATTCATTAGCCTGTTCACCACAACTATGTATCTACACCAAAAACAAAATGTGATACATTCATTGGGGACTGTGACACATTCATTTGTTAAAACACCACATCTCTCTATGGCAACACATTTGTTGCTCTCTACACCACAACTGTGGTAATAAAATTCAGTCTCTAGCTTCGAAGATGACATTGCATCACAACTAAGTCTTATGCAATCAACAGGTTTGGAAAATAACTGTTACAAACTATGTTGAAGTCATTATATTTTGCACCACAGTCAATAAAAACTACATTGTAACTATCTAATAGAGAAAATAGAGTTAATTTCAAAGGCTGCACCAAAATTTGGTCTTTTTACATAGAAAATCACAATTTGAAACAATCACTTTTTATTGCATATTTAGCATCTTTAGCTTTCCTAGGTTAAAATGTTACATCACTAAATAGCATCATTTTAGGGTCACATCATAGAGTCCTTGAACAAATCTTGTCTTGAAAATCTTGGAAAATTGAAAACCAAAAACAAAGTTTAGAAGTCAAAAGTCTAAAATTATCATTTGGAAAATCATCAAAACCTCGTCTTTTACAATCTACCCCATTAACAAGATTTGAAATCCAACTCACAAGTCTAGTTGTGGATTCACTTTTTTTTCAAAACAAAATTTGAGACCCTTGACTCACTAATTCTAGTAGTGGTTTCACTTTTTTCTCAAAACATCACAATCACTTAGAGGTTTAGGAAATTTTACACATGGTTATGTTTGTCCCAAAACAAAAAAAATTGTCAAAGGTTGTCATCTTTTACAATCAAAACTCAAGATATCAAAGGTCTTTGCATTTAGTGAAATATTGTAAAAAAATCACAAAAACATAGTTTCATTTTAGTCTTGTACCTTCATTTCCAGACAAAAAAAAAAAACAAAAACATAGACTAGATTCATTCTAGGTTGCATTCATACAAAATAAACTTCAAAAACTCAAAAAAATAGAAACTTAGAAGAAAAAAGACAGAAATCAAAACACCATCACCTTTTATGGTTGTCACACAATCACAAGTCAAAAGAAAACAAATGGATCTGATGTACAACCCAACTAGTGAAATGAACTTTGGTGAAAATCCTAGTGGTCACACAAACACGTAGACTGAGAGTCCTAACCCTTTTAATAACTACACGCTATGTGAAGTAGAAGATGGGCTCATGCATGAAGAGAAAGGGAACACATCACAAGATGCTAGGATCTTGAAAATCATTGATGAGATGGTACAAGAAGATCCTAATAAATACTTCTTGTCATTGGTACAATACAGAGCTAAACTTCCCTCTTACTTCGATGTATCCACAATTGTAGAGGGAACACCAAACGTAGTATCAATAGGATTAGGGGCCATGAATCAACCTCCACTAGCACCTAATACCTCACCATCCACATCATAGTTGAACACAAGAATTTCTTCTGCTCAGACAACACCTATCATGTCAACTATGAACATTTCACCACAAACATCACAATTGAACACATGCATGTTGCATGTCCAAACGTCTCATGTATCGTCAACAATGAAAGTTTCAACACTAACTCCACCAACTAAACCAAAGGAAGATCCATTTCCCTCCACATCTATAACTACAACACCAACCCATACCATGGTTGCATCCCAAACTTCCACTCTTCCAAACACGCCAAACAAGATACAGAAGACAAATCCTTCACATATAGGACCACGAGTGGGTGCAACGTCCACTTCACAAAAGTTTCCAGAAAGGACACTATCCTTTTTTGAAGCAAGTCAAAGCACAACTCCACCCCAACATCAATCAATCAACCATCTTGGTTCCACATCAACATTCGGGTTTAACCAAACCCCATCACAACCACAAAACAACCTTGGTTCATAAACATTTAGGTTTAATCAACCCCCTCAACCACAAACGACTAACCTTGGTACATCATCATTTGGGTTTGGTCAAACTCCTCCACAACAACCAACTTTAGTTCTACATCTACATCGAATTTTCAACAACCACCATCACAATTAAGAAAGTCTAAATTGTAAATGTTTAGTCTATCAGCTAATCACATATAGACCTTAAATAAGAGTACAAATTGTGCACTTATCATGAGTGTATCTAAATTAACTCTACTCTCCACATAAAAGACTACTCATTAAAGATGTGCCAAAGAAAAGACACTCATATTAGAAATATTTCCAATAAAACAAAGTGGCGTAACAGTAAAATGGAAATGGACTAGGTGTGCATCCAGAAATATTGGACCTTCACCACCATTGATCGAGTCATCTCCTTCCTAAAACAGAAGAAACACAGGGGAGTTGAAAAACTGAAGATGTGGGGCAGGATTCGCTCTGGGTTTTCTCGATCAACAATGACAGAATTGTATTAATAACAGTTGTCGGCTGTCAAAACAGAAGTGGGTGATTCATCTACAATAACGGTAATTATAATAGTCATATTTGAAAGACCTATCGCCGGCTGGTTTGAAGCATGTTATAAGGACTCCTCGCCTATCTAACTTTTCAATTCGTTACAAGGGCGTACGTCCCTCTCATGTTACGCTGCCATAAGGGGGAGGGGTCAGTACTTAGACGGAATTCAATTCTTGATAGAATATTTGTGGTTATAATATTTAATTTTGTAATATATTTATATTATATATTTTAATAATTAGTTCACATGTAAATAAAAAATAATCAAATGTTGGTTAAGTTAGAACACTTTAGAATTTATGGATGTTATATAAAAAAGTATAAATATATTCTTTAACAAGTGAAATAAATATTTTTTCATTTCATATAAAATATCATAATTATCCATTATAAGTGTGTCATTTATAAAATAAGACATTCATTTAAACAATGTATTGTTGTCATAGTTAAAAATTATCATAGCTATCCACAATTAAGGAAGTCTAAATTGTAGATGTTTAGACTAGAATCATTATCAATAAGATTTCACATAATTCCCATCGAATCAATGCCAAGATGTTGCTAGATGTTGTTGCTCGACATTGAGGACTAGTTCATCCACAAGGATCTTAACTCCTTGTTTAATGTGATCAAGACCATTTCTCTTCTATCCATGTTTTAAAAGAATTTGGAATCCAAGTTCATAATGTGTTAGCAAGTCAAAAAGAGGAGGGTCTACTTCACTAGCCTTGTAGAATGAGATGCATAGCCACATTTTGGAGAAGCAATAACAAAATTGACAAAGGAATAAAGATCAGTTCTACCATGAGAATGCAAATCCATTCTCCATAGAGAGATGCGAAGTGATCAAGATCAACCTTATATTCACTAGGGTAAGAAGAGGTGAAGCCTAAGGAGCCCTAGTAATTACCAATACATGCATTAGAAGTAGAAGAATGATGAAGAGGCACAACATTATTAACAAAAGGTGATAATGGTGTACATGTAGTTTTGGTGAACAAGGTAAGAGGCTACACAAAGAATAAGATGTAGAAGTAAGCTTTTCATGACTTGAATAAACTTGTTGAAAATATTGGAAGCAATTATTATCAACTTAAATTATTGTGAATAATTTATCATGTTATGAATGAATTTAATAGATTGATGTAGGGTAGATGGAACTACATGCATGGCATGAATCCACAATCTACCCATGACATTTTCAAAATCTTTAATGGAAAAAATTAACAAAGAAATAGAAGAAGCATCAACATTGATACAAACTATAGACGTTTATACTAAACCATTATAAAAAAGATTTCACATAGTTCTTATTGAGTTAATGCCAAGATGTTGCTATTTGTTGTTGTTTAACATTGAGGATTAGCTCAAACCAACTCATGTTCTAGAATTGCAAATTAAAAATTCTAAAAGAAGAGTGCAAAAGATAGAATATTTTTATTTTGTAGGGACTAAGTACCACTACATTATACAATATAACTATAAGTATTTATAAGTGGACTCTATGGGCACATATGTTTTGTAACTCTACTTTGATATAGAGATAGATTGCCACTAGATTATGTAATGGATCCCTTATGATTAGATTTATGATAATTAAACTAGGGTTTCTACGTTTACCATATTTAAAGAGGCGAGAATTGATAAAATTGATTCTAGCTTGTGATTTGGGTAATCTATAAGGAGTTTCTATTTTCTACTCTCTTTGAAGAGATACAAACTGGGAAGAAGAGGAAGATTGGGAAGAAGAGGGAGGTTCTAGTCACAAATAAGTAGGAGGATTATATAAAAATAATATTTAGGATTCAAATTGAAACTTAACCTCCCTCCTGAATCCCTGTCTTATTTTTTATGTTCTTACTTGGTTTGATTAGATATAAACCAAATTTGTGTAATGAAATACATTTATGTAATGAAGTTTACCGTTGAGAACACTTGGATTTTTTAAAATTGTTTAAAACCAATGGTCGATAAGATTCCTGAATGTATTTGTAGAATAAATATTTATAAAATATAAAAAATATTTTTTGAAAACTTAAATGAAACATGAAGATGTCAATTGTTTATTGAAATGATAACAAATTTTAAGTTTGGGCTCATAATGAAGATATTTGGTCTAAAAAAATCAAATACTAATAGTGAAAAATCTATTGTAAAAAATCTAATCAATGCATACAAAAAGTGGGTTTAATCTCATGTACCAAATATATAATAATGCTACATGGCATATAATTACATCAACTATAGAAAGTAATCAAACAAAGAAATCTATCCTACTGTGATCAAGGGAAAATTCTAAAATAGTTAGGTGGGTTAGCACAATAACAATAAAATTCCTATGAACTAACAAAGCACAAAGGAAATAATATGAAAACAAAAGGAACAATGTTACCCTAGGTCTTCATCTTGAACCATGCTTTAGCTTTGTTACACCTCCTAGCTTGCTGTAAATAGAGATGCCCTCAGATTTGTATGAGCAACTATGACAAATGACAAGACCAAAGCAAGTTTTGAAGGATTTTATTGAAAGAATTGACTTGACAATAGACTAAAATGACAATGACTGCAAATGACAATGATCATAACCTAAATTGACAGAATGAGCATGAGATGGAAGAAACGAGGGAAGGGACAAAATGAACAAGTACCATTTATCGCGAATTTTGAATGTGTCAACGGGGATGAAGATGACAAAAACCCTAAGATCAATGATCAAGATTAAATGTTGTTGTGCATTAGGGTTAGGTCAAAGTGAACAAATGAAATGGGATGAAGACTAAAGATTAAGATTGATAAAGGTGAAATCAAAGAATTGAAATCATCGAATAAAATCCGTTAATTGGAGATAAAGATTGTACGAAAAAGGCGCTAGAAATTAAATAATAAAATTTATTTACTCGAGGTGACGGTAAATAATTAAATAATAAGATATTATTTAATTATGGAGAATGTGACAAAAGGAATCATTTGAATTAAATAATGATTTAATTCAAAATTCAGAAGAATGACTAAATTAAATAAATCAAATTTATTTAATTTTAATGAAAAAGCTAATGAATAATTAAATAATTCAAATAATTATTTAATTATGATGAGGAAAGAATGGACAAAAATTAAATAAATTAGAATCTATTTAATTTTTGGAAAGAAAGAGGACCTAATTAGTGGCTGATAATTAAATAAATAAAATTTATTTATTTAATAATCAAGAAAGAAATGAATGTAAAAGAGGGGATTAAATAAAATTAGAAATTTATTTAATTAAAAAGGAGGAAGACAGATAATTAGTGACATGATAGATAAATAAATAGCAATTTATTTATTTAGTAATCATGAGGAACAAAATGACATGAATTAATTAAATAATTAGCTTAAGATTATTTTAATCAATAGAGACAGAGTGTGGACCCGAGGACATAGATTAAATGACTTAATTATGCTAGGGGCGAAAGATGATGGTAAAATGAAGCTTGCAGGGCCTAGGTCTCATTTTGGGAAATGTCTATTTGCCCCTCTTTGTCATAATTAAAGCATGCGTGTGACAAAGAAAAGTCAAAAATGCCCAGTGCAAATAAGATGAGGAAGGAGAATGATGAAGAGATTTATGGAGTATGCCCCTCGAGAGAGGGACATCACCAGTTCTAAGAACATGAGTGTGCTCTCGAAATTGATGAGAAGACTAGAATATGAAGAGACAAAGAAATGTTAGTGCAAAAGATATGGATGATGATATGGATGCAATGCCTATATGAGACGAGTGAGAGGAGATGATAAGACTAAAGAAGATGCATGTTAGTTACTAGACCAAATCCTTCAAGACATTGCCATAGGACTAATATTTATTGCTCTTAATCATCATTGGGTGATAAAAATGACACAAATGGACAACAAACACAATGGTATGACGTAGACCAAGGTGTGCAAGGTCATCCACTTGAAAAATAGACAGTCACAAACAAGGAATGTCCTAACTCATACTAAGGGCGAAGTTGCTGATCTTTTGTCAAGACAGTCCACGGACAACGATCCCGCGAGAAAATAAAATAGGCCAGGAGACGTCATCGCACCTCTAAATCCTTCATGGGACATCCTCGAGGTAACTAGTAACATGACCAAAAAGACAAGATAGTAAAAAATATAAGACAAAATAGCCAAGATAGCCAAAAGATAAGATAAGAAAGACTAGAAAGATTAACAGCCATGTAATTTTGTTTGCCAATGTTTGTTTGCCAAAGATTGAATTCTTGTTTGATTTGATAGTTTTGACAGTTTAAGAGTTTTGCCAATTTGACGATGTTGACGGTTTGACGGGGCCTATTGTCAGGAAGGACACATCCTGAAAAGGCAAAGAACATTTTGACGAGGTCTAACTCCAAGAAGGACACATCTTGAAGAGGACCAAAGAGTGACGAGATTGACATTGTTTTGACTAATGTGTTTTGGCAAGTTGATTGATGTTGATTGTATGATTGATTGGCTTATGTTGTCTAATTTTGACCAATTTTGACATTGACGTTTCAAATGACTGTCTTGTGTCTAAATTTGACTATGTCTGACTTATTTGACCGATGTGATGATTTGAGCCAGTACCATGATTTTATTTTTGACCAACCTAAAGGCCCGATGACCTAATATCCTGGGGGACTCATTGGTGATGACCTTGCCTCTCACAGTGGCAAATCTTGCTTGAGGAGACAGCGTGGATTACGACAGTAACATGGATTAAGCGACACTTAGTGACTTTGACTCCATTTTAGGATTTTGACATTGATTTAAGGATATTTTGTGTTTTTCTACGGACCTTTTACTGATTTTTTTTTAGGGACATTTATGATGTTTTGTCTTTTTAGGACATTTTATGATGTTTGTCTTTTGTCATTTTATGATTTTTTGGATTTTGACATTTTGAGGTGTCAATGGATTAAAGAAATTTGGGTAGCCTTTGTGCTAGATACCAATGACAAGGGGAAAACCAAGTCTAGGTGCAAGGAGAGAAATGGGATTAATGGATGAAATGGATGTATGCATAAGAGAGCAAGGATGTGATCTCCAAAGACTATGTCGCATAGGAATGACATGCCCCATTCTAAGTACAAGACTTAGGATTTTTTGTGACAAAGCTGATGACAATAGGATAATGATATGATTGGTTTAGATAGGATGAGGTATGTCAAGAGATACCCAAAAAACATGTTTCAACATTTTGCCCCTATATCTTCATCAAGATCAAAAGGAGAAGAGTGGATAAGTGGACCCAATATGATAGGTAGGTATGATGGCTAAAGATGGTAGGTAGGATGGAAATGATATGACATAAAAATTATAGGTTGGATAGATAATACATTGTGCCCCCAAGTGTAAGTGACATAGAAGATCAAACTACACATGATGCCTGTTTGCCAGGTTTTCATCATGGTACTTATCCAAGGCGCCTGTTTACCAGGTTTTCACCATTGGATGAAGGGATTTCTCTTTACTTTTTTTTTTTGACTTTTTGACTTTTTGACTTTTGGATAGGAGGGACTCAAGTGTCTAGTTGCATGAAAGGTGATAGTCCCACTAGAAATGGATATCATTGCATGGACTATGTCAAATGTCATTATGCTCATCGATGTTGGTAAGGGATGACATGAAATGGAGATAGAGTAGGTAGATGATGGATTATGATGTGTATTATGGAGGATTATGTAGGGAAGATATAGGACTTATATGGGAATTATGCAAAAGATGAATGGGGAGGCTTAGCCAAAAGCATGGACCATAGGGAGGTGGTGGGGAAGGTATGTAGGATAGTGGATGGGGGGTGACGAGATGGAGGTATAAGGGCTTGTTGTGAAATGGAAGGGAACCATGACCAATGGTTGCACACATTGTGATAAACGTTGAAGCTTTTGATGTGGATGAGGTGTAGAAAGCAATGGAGATGTTTGCTTAGGAGATGGGTGATGAAGTGCTTTAGGTACCGACATAGACTTAGTATTTTTATGGCTTTTATTTGTCTTGTGGGATTTTTGTAATTTTTGAATGGAATGTGTATTTTGGATGGAAGTGGATGGTTGGGATTTTTGTGACGTAGATGCCTCATTTGACTTGATTTATTTTTGCTTAGGTACCCAAACCATTTTGTTTTTAGAATTTTCTTTTGGAGGCATGGGCTTATATAAATTTTTGGATGCACTTGGCTTTGACTTTTTGCAATTGTATGCTAAGGCATTAGGACCATTAGAATTTTTGACTTTATAAATAGAGGCATCTAAATTTTTATTTTTTAATCCCATGGGGTGGATGGATTGAGTGGAAGCTTTATGTTTACACAATGTGTGCATTTGTTGGTCATGACTAGGATATTTAGGGTATTTATGAATGATTGGAATATTAGGTGTTGGAAGTAATGGTGGCAAAGCAGATGGAGGGAGATTAGGAGGTGGAAGTAATGGTGGTAAATTGGATGGAGGAAGGTGTATGGTCACATGCTTTTGACATTTGTAGGATGATGGAGAGGGGATGGCCATGTATGTTTTGGGAATATGATAAGGCTTGTGGTGGAAAGTGGACTTAGAATGCATGGAGGAAATACCAATATCTTGAGATTGGTGTCCTTGGGGTATGCAATGGACAATGGGACTAGGTGTAGGTGGCACACTAGACACGATTTCCTTATTGGAAAGACCAAGTGGATATGATGGAGGACATGCAATGGGATCGATAGTGGATGATGGAGGATTTAAAGGATCTTGAGTATGTTCATTTAGATCCACATTATTGGTTTGATCTTCTATACTAGCTTGGGAGGCAAGTGTCTCATCAAGGGAAGTGGAAGTTGATGGATCATGGATAGGACTACATGGAGATGAATTTGGAATATCTTGCTCATGGATAGGCTCTTCATCATTATGGATATCATCTTGATCATAAAAGAGATATAGATTATGGAAAGGTTGGATGACAATGATTTGATCTTGATTAGGACTAGGGCTTGATGTTTCCACATGCTTAGGATTAGGCTCTTGACATACATCTTGGGTTGCTTGAATGGAAGTAGAAGGGGATGACTCTTGGAGAGACTTGACATGTTCTAGATGGTCAACAACATAGGAGCATGATGGAGGTTGACTTGGACTTATGAGGGGAGACTCTTGACTTGGCCCAAGGGGTTGAGGATGACATGGTTGACTTGAAGGACTTGGCATGATGTTTGAGGACTCTTTTGTATGTTCAAGTATATGAGTTGAATGACATGGTGGCAATTGATTCCTTTCTTGTAGCCCTTGGGTCACATCTTTTGTAGGTGGATTGGTGGATTTAGATAATGCAATCAATTTATGTTTTAAATATCTAAATGTAAGGCATTGATTTGATGAAGGATTAGATGATGGTGGGGGAAATGAAGAGTTTGATTGGTTAGAAGGTGGAGAGGCCAATGGATTAGGACTAGGACATGGTGGATTAGGGATATTCATTTGATTGGGTGGTGGTAAGGGTGCATGGACTAGATTGGTGTTCCCCTTGTCAAAGGTGGCATTAAGACTTAAAGGTTCTTGATGTTGTTGCCAAGGTGTACTTGGGAAGCTACATTGTTGTTGTGATATGGGTGGACATGTCGATGTGGCATTGACATGGAAGGTAAATGGGTTTTGTGGGCACGATGATGAAGGTGACACATAGGATTGTGGTTGAATGTCTTGTTGTTGGAATGGTGTTTGGACTTGTGATATGATTTGTTGTTGTGATGATGATGGAGGGGTTGAATAGGATAATGATTGTTGAAAGGTTGATTGATGTGGATAAGAGTTGAAATTAGAAGAGTTGTGATAGGTTGACGAAGGGGTAACATGATATGTGGATGGATGAGGTTGATATGATGATGTAAGTGACACATAGGGTTGATGTGAAATGTGTTGATGTGGTGATTGGACTTGATAATGTGCTTGTTGGACGTGACAGTTGGCCATGAGGTATTGGATTTGTGCTATGAGTTGTTGCATTTGTGGTGATTGGTTGGTTTGAAGTTTTTGGATAATGTTATGGGAACTTTGAATGATTTGTTGGTCTAAAGGTGTTTGATTTGTTTCAGCTTTATGAAGCATGTGAATAAGCTCTAGTGCTATGTCTTCAAATGTTGTCATGGTGCAAAATGATGTTGATTGGATGAAAGAAATGACTATGATTAGGATATGATGTGGAATAACAAGATTAGATGACTTGGACAATTTGGCAAGTGTTTATTGGAAGTTTGACTTGGGCAATATCAAACACAAGATTTTACATGTAAATGCATAAACACACACACCAAGCACAATGATAAGTTCGTCTTCCAAGATTAAATGCTATGATTAATCAAGCACTTGAATACACAACAACAAGCCCTATGACTAGTCAAGTGGGGTATGGCCAATTAGGTCTCTAGCTAGATTGCACAAGGTTGACTAAGGAAGAATTTGAAAGAAAAATCTTGCCACACAGCTGAGAGAAAGGGGTAACCCACCCTTCACTTTCACTTCCCAAAGGTATAAAGTTCTTTGGGGCTTAGCCAAGAGTGACAAGATTTTAACTTCCAAACAAGTGTGTCTTTTGATTCACACTTCGATTGAGGTCATCCCTAGGGGTGATGAAATCCCCTAGCAGGCCTCCTATGAAGGGTTTGACAAAAGCAAATCAAGTGAGGTGTTTGTGATCACACACGCACTTGATTCACACTCACAATGATTAATTTCCCTTAGAAATGAAATGTTTGTATGCAAACAATAGAAGCACATGTTCTTTTTAATCCCAATTCAAATGTGTAGGAAAACAATGGTTAATTTTAGACCCAATTTTGATATGTGATTGAAGACAAAATTCATTTTTAAGAGCCCTAATCCAAATGTGTTTGCAAACAAGGATTAATTTTATGCCCCAAATTGAAATGTGTGACAAACAAGATTAAGAAATGGAAGATGGGATATGTGCACCTGATTATTCGCTTTCCAATTTGTTGTGTATGAATGATATTTCTGCCACTAAAACTCCTTATGATCACCTACAAAATCAAAAGAAATAATATCATAATGCAGCCATGAAAAAAAAATAAACTCATTAGAAAATTGCAATTTCAGATACATATTTTCACATAGCTGAATTAGATTCGATTATTTGAAGACATTATTGATCTGAAAAATAAAAAATCAAAGAACAGACTGATATTATTTTTTGGAGAGCTTTCCATAAATGTAAAGAAGTCAGAAAAATTCGCTATTTTATGCCCAATATTAATTTTTTATTAAAAATCATAAAAAATTATAAAAAATACAAAATAGCTCCAAAAATTTTGAAGTTTTTACTAGAGGTGTCTGATGTCATTCCAAATCTGCAAAAAAAAATTTGTGAGTATATCTGTAACCATGAGTGAGGTCTAAGCAAATATGTGTGAAACCCTAATTTCAAAAACTCTATTTTTTGACTAATAATTTCACATCCAAATTTAAAAACTAAATATTAGGCCCCTATCAAAATTCAAAGAGATTTCCAGAAATGTAAACATATCTGAAAATTTCGATTATTTGCTTCTGAAATTTATTTTTTATGAAAAACAGAAAATAAATTATAAAAAATTCAAATCGGCCCCAAAAAATCTGATTTTTGGAATGAAATCTCTAAATATTGTCTTCAATCTACAGAAAATTTTTTGTGAAGAAATAAATAGCCGTTTGAAAGTTATAGTCGAATTTGTGGAAACTAGGGTTTTGTCCACAATGATGTCAAACCTGCAACAAAAATCAAACAAAACCTGCAACAAAAAGAAACCCAACTCCAAGATTTCTCAAAATGTGTTAAAATATGTCAGGTTCACCAATATAATCAAGGGAAAAATAGATTTGTTAAATGGTGTTAGGTGGGTTAGCACAATAACAATAAAATTCCTATGAACTAACAAAGCACAAAAGAAATAATATGAAAACAAAAGGAACAATGTTACCCTAGTTCTTCATCTTCCATGCTTTAGCTTTGTTACACCTCCTAGCTTGCTGTAAATAGAGATGCCCTCAGATTTGTATGAGCAACTATGACAAATGACAAGACCAAAGCAAGTTTTGAAGGATTTTATTGAAAGAAATGACTTGACAATAGACTAAAATGACAATGACTGCAAATGACAATGATCATAACCTAAATTGACAGAATGAGCATGAGATGGAGAGAGAGAGAAAGAGAGAGAGAGAGATGAGAGAAAGAAAGAGCTAGAGAGGGACAAAATGAGAACAAAATTGCCATTTTATAAAAACTGCGATTTTGAATGTGTGGCCAGGATAAGAAGATGACAAAAAACCCTAGAATCAATGATCAAGATTGAATGTTGCAATAAGAATTAGGGTTAGGTCAAAATTAGGGCGAATGATAAGGATGAAGGGCCAAGATTGAATTATAAGATAATTCAATCAAGGGTCGAAATTAAATGAGATGTCAAAAGATAAGATTTGATTTGGAAGATAAGATTGGCACAGAAAAAGAAATTTTATTTGGAGAATAAATAATAAAAATTTATTTACTCAATTTGACATTAAATAATTAAAATAATAAAAGTATTATTTAATTATGGAGGAAATATTGACAAGAAAGTCATTTTGAATTCAAATAATAATTTAATTCAAAATTCAAGAAGAATGACTAAATTAAATAAGTAATTTTATTTTAGTAATTTTAATGAGGAAAGAAAACTATTGACAGTAAATAATTCAAATAATTGTTAATTATAGTGGAAAGTGGACAAAAATTAAATAAATTAGAATCTATTTAATTTTTGGAAGAAAGAGGACCTAATTAGTATTAATTAAATAAATAAAATTTATTTATTTAATAATCAAGAAGAAATGAATGGCAAAAAGGGGATTAAATAAATTAAAGAAATTTATTTAATTAAAAGGAAGACAGATAATTAGTGACATATTAGATAAATAAATAACATTTATTTATTTAATAATCATGAGGAGAACAAATGACATGAATTAATTAAATAATTATGAATTATTTAATCAATAGGATAAGTCTTGGGACCAAGGACATAATTAAATAGCTGATAATTATGCTAGGATGAAAGTGGTAAAGAGAAATGAAGAGCTAGCAGACTAAGGTCATTTTCCAGGTGTCTACACCTACTAGAGAAAACAAGTCAATCACTAAAAATAAGTAGAAAAATAATAGCGAAAGCCATTGAGAGGCATGAAAGAGTTGAAGACCCAAATAACAATAAACTATGGATATTCTTTGGTAAACTCTCATATAAAGATAAAGTCATAGTTTAAGGGCCTTAAAATTTCTAATTGAAGAATTAAAAAAAATTAACACAAGAGTATCATCTAATCAAAGAGATGTAAAAAGGAGAATTCATATTCAAAACTGTGAGGCACATCTTAAGTATTTTTTGAATATGAATCAAATAAAATTTCTCTAAAATTTTCAAGATGTATCCTCAAATAAAAATTAGTCAAAGGCGTTTTAAAATGGAAAACCTTTTTATGCCAAAAAAGCATACATGCACAACTTGTTGTAGAGTCTACTTTGAATTTTTTATTGTTGTGATTTTTTTTGACATATATGTGTAGATTTATATATGAATTATATTTTGTTGGAGTGTGAGATAAAAAAAATCCACCTAGATCTACAACATATTTCATTTCAATCATTTTATGTGAAAGATTAGATAGAACTTTATTTTATAATAAATCATGTTGTGACGGAACATATGATAATTATGATGGTCTGCAATGTTTGAGAGATTGTGCATACATAGAGAATGCACATGTAACTGTAAATAAATTAGCAAGTTTTAGAAAATATAAGTTAGTGGCCTACACTCTAAGAGATGGTAAAGAGGAAAAATGTGTGAATTCGCGAGTGAAAAACTATTGATATATCAATTTATGTCTATTTTTTTAGAGAACATAGTGTACAATAGATATGCGAGACATACATATAAAGCTTGATGGTTGGACTAACAATTCAAGATATGTAATAACATATTTTTCTCATACCACCATTTCAATTGTAGAATTTACAAAGAATTATATACTACAACCACAAAATTAGTTTCAATCAAAGTACTACAACACCACTTGGGTTGCTATATTTATGCATATAACACTTATTCATGCACTCATAGTATAGAGGAAAATAAAAATATCTTGAGGGAGTATCATTTTTATATTAGTGATTATTGCATGTATATTGTATAGATGTTATGCAAGATTTATTTCAAATGTTCTATGGTAATTCGAGTAGTATGAACATCACATTTGGTTAGTATATCATGTGGTTAGATAATTATGCATCACAATTTAAGAACTCATGGATGTTTTATTGGTTGAGGAAGATGCATAAGATGAATGGTATTTAGTATATATGAAATTTGTCTTATGGTGGGAATGGAAAAGGGGAGCATGATGGTGCAATAACATGTATTAAAAGAGCCTTAAGGTGCATGTGTAGAAAGATGGGAAACCACTTTTTGGTCCATCTAAGGCACAACATGGGTGAATGAGAGGAAGATAGAGATATGGAGAGGGAGAGGGAAAGGGAGAGATAAAATGACAAAGAGGAGAGAGGGATAGAGATAGATGAATATATATATATATAGAGAGAGAGAGAGAGACAAGTGATATATGGAGACATGTAGAGAGGGAGATATATTGGGGTGGATAGAGATGGATAGATAAGTTTTATGTGTAGGATCGTGGAGAAATAAAATAATAAAAATGAATGCAAAAATAAAATACTAAAAAATACAACATACGAGAGATACATAGATATACATGGTTCACTTGATATGGACTATGTTCATGGAGAAAAAACTAATCCTTCCTTTATTCCATCTAGTAAAATGAAGGGATAAAAACCTACAACACATATTTTGCAACCTCCTCTTCACCCTCAGTCACACAATAGTCTCTCAACAAATATCGATGGGGGCTCTTTAAATGTGTTTCCCTCAAACCCTTTCCAATGGGGGCTCCATAATGTTCTTTCGCTCCCCTTAGACCCCCTAGTGATAGAAATGGAGGGGTAACCCCCTCCCTCCTCCTCGTCTCCACACCCATTGTCACGTACTAGGATTTAAACATGGTTGAAACAAATAGGAAGATAATCAAGATCCATTGTTAAAAATAAGGAGATAGAGATAAAGAGAGGGAAAGATAGAGGGATAAATATGGAGAGATAGAGATAGAGGAAGATAGATAGAGAAGAAGATAAAGATATATCTATATAGATTATTATAGATTTGATAATTACTCTTAATTACACTTATCCTCTTATATTCACTAGTTACCCCTTATCATTGCATCATACATTTTTGCATGACTTGGGATCAATCCCATGGTGTGCAATAATTAACCTTCATTTTAAAATATCAAATTTACATTCCAAATCCCTTGCCCCTTCTTAATAGTCATTATCATTCAACTTGGTATACATTTGCGAGACATGTTATGTCATGGTATTGAAGGATATTCAATATGCACTCAAATTTCATATATATGGTAGGATTATCCAAAAGTAGGGTATCATTTCAGCAGATTTGAATTTTCTAAAGTGACAGAGAATCATTCCACATCATCTACATATAGGCCATTTGGATGTTGGTGAATATTATCTTCAATAATGCAAATCATTGTGGGATTAAAACTAAGGAGAACATGATCACCTATAGAATCAACATTCTACGTAATGATGTTAAAAACCACCTTAACAATTTAGATTTTAGTAAAGAAGAGGGAGCATTATTTTTTGGAGTACATTGCACGATAGATTGATCTTGCATGTCATAGATTAGTGCCATGTGTCAAGTTGAATCTACATAGATTTAGATCAATCCTGTGACACTTGGATATGGACCACATATTTTTTTAGTCATTTAAAACTCTAAGCATACCAAAACATGAATTTCTAAACAATTGCAAACCAATTCTACATGACATCATAATTATTTTGACATCATCAATTTTAAAATTAAATACCTGTGATCCCACATGAATCACATGTAGTCTTTAAATATTTATTATACTTGTTAATCCAAATTTAAATTATTTAAAATAATTTACACCTATTAATTATTTCTTAATAAATTTAAATTGTATTTATAAAATGCAATTATATTTCAAGATTTAACTTGAAATTATCATAAAAGTCAACCTAAACAAAATTATTTTTTTATAAATGATATATAATTCTATACTTTTATATTAATATCAAAAACTCAAAGATATATGAAATAAAATCACACTCCATCAAATTAATGCCAAAGCCAAAGACAAACAAGAGTGATCAAACCACTAAATCACTATGAATCCTACAGAATGCACCTCATAAAAACGATAATTTGCTTTGGTCACACCACTTTGATTGTGGGCACTTCTCAAAATGAAGATTATTATTATTTTCTGGTATATCTGCATTAGAGATTTAAGAACAATCAAAAAACTGACAAACATCCATGACAAACAAACACTAATTCTCTACATGTACGCCCACAAGAATGAATCCTAATTCTTGTATTGACAAAACATGAGCTCTTTCTTTCACTGAGATGAGGTGAAGA
>VDFB02375251.1:0-22475 GCA_007258455.2 Sequoia sempervirens
TTGAGTATTTACTATTTACATTTTTGCAAATTATGAATATGATTATATGAGGTATTACCGTATGGCGTATTTCATTCTTTCAATATTCTATGGCATTATGGCATTATGATTATATGATTATAATTTTGAGCATGCTTATGAGTCTATGGCATTATGTTTATAATTTAATAATTTATATATATATATACTCTCGTACCCGTACCCGTATCCTAGGAAAACAAATTTTGCCATACTGGCATACCCGAACCTGAACCCGCATCTGAATCTGTACCTGAACCAGCAACTTAGCATAAAAAGAGAATGCACACTTATGCAATTCATTATATTGTTTTAGAGATTTATGTCAGAAGAAACTTAATTACAAATCAGACCTCCTTATATAGATAACTCCACATACAAGAGGTGGGAAATGACAAACTAGAAGCAAGTGTTAGGTACATGAAGTGCTGCAGAAGTCCTCTATAAGATATTTGCAATAATGAAATTTACTGCATTTAATTATTAAATATCTAACATTAAATTGTTAACCAATAGTGCATTATATGTTATCCAATAATGCTTTCAATCACCTTCTAAGCTTGTGAATGATGGGCTTCTGTTAGTCATTTAAACTTTGGTCTTCATCGCTGGTTAGATTTGAAGGATGCTTATAATTTCAATAGCTTGTCTTAACCTTCATCTTCATAAAGTGGTCATCCTTATCGAGAACTCTTGTCCTTTCTTCTGTCTTCTTCATGTGAATTTCAGGAGTTGTTAAAAAATGAGTTCTGAGCCAGCACTGGGATTTGAATGTAGTTGTGATTGATATCTGCACCTAACTCAAGATAATCTTTAGTAGGATCTTTGCCATTAATTTTTTTGAGGAAGGTAACTTGTTTTGATGCTGGTCCTTCTTAATGCTCATCCTATCTTGTTGGATCCCGTCACTGTAAGGTAAAAAAAACCTTTGGTTGATTAGTTGTACTGTCCAAATTTTGGTGTGGATTTAGATCCCTTTGCATTTTATTAGAGAATTGAGCTATTTGTTTAGCTTTGTAGCCTATCTTTTCCAAGACCTTTGCCATTTGTTACTTTTCTTCATCCACATGCTCATCATTTGCAATTTGAGGGCTCTAGTTGTGAGGGTTTCAAGAACACCCTTTTTTCGTGAGTGGTGGTGATGGGAGGAAGCTTCAACATCCAAGTTGTATGTTTAGTTTTTCTGTGGACTTGCTGTGCTAAAAACCATTACATATCCTTTTTGTAGAATATCTAAGAAAGCTGGGAGCCATTTGCCTCTAATTCATTTGTGAATTCAATGCTTTTGAAAATGTTGTTGAGTTGATTGTGGAATTCTTCCAAATTGTATTATCCATCTTGCTAATTTACATTAGTGTCTGTAATAACCTACCCTTAATTTTTTCAAATTTGCAACTTGAACAATGTTAGCAAATATAACAATGATAAGCAATTGAGTAAGCAACCTTCCACTTTCTGATCACCCAGATCCCGATGAGGGCAAGGTGAGAGCATATGGTGAGAAGGTGATCATTGCATTAACTGAAATCTTCCACTTGTTTAGTGGGGTGAATGAAATCAAACTAACTGAAAGCAAATACCTTCCAATTTCTGGTCACCTAGATTCTGATGTGGGCAAGGTGAGAGCATATGGTGGTAAGGTTTACAATGATTGAGCTTCTAAGCAAACCACTTCTGTAGAGGGGTGAGTATGTAAAACCAAGTGCATGAAAAGAAATCATCCGCTTATTCAATGGGGATTACAACAAAGCAAATAAGCACTTGGTGGCAAGCTGACCAATCCAAAACAGGATACTCCGCTTATTCAGCGGGCATAACATGAAGGTAAAGTAAACTCAACCACTTATTCAATGGGAGGAGCATGAAAATAAAGAAAGCTCAACCACTTATTCAGCGGAAGCACCACTTATTTAGTGGGGTAAGTAGCAAGTAAATACAAGTATAATAAAATGATAAGAACTTGAAGCATAACTCTCCCCAAATGATGCCACAATGGAATATAAGAACTCCCCTACATAATACAAGAATAGTACCTCAATAGGAAGACCCCAAAGTGACTGAAGATGGACTAGAACATTGCTGCCACAGGTCTGATATAAAGTTTCAGGTCTGATCAAAGTAACAGCAGTCTGATATGGCCAAACAGCAAGCTCCCAAATGCATACAGCCTCACCAAATCACCATAAAACTCATCCACAATGCCTGCAAGGGTAGAGGACTAGTCTAGGTGCCTCCCAATCAACAAAGACAGCAAGGACTAGGAAGATTTTGTAACCAAACAACTATGAAATGCAACACCATCAGCAAAGTGCCCTCAATCCAACATGTACGGCTCATCTAGAAGGGCGACCAGCTCCATAAAATCGGAAACTCCACCAAAAAAATCTATAAACTTGCAACAAGGGGCGCCCAAGGGTGAAGAAACCAATGCAATGTCACCCACAAAAAGTTACCAAGTTCTCCAATCAGCATAAATGAATAGGTGGTACAGCTGGGCTATGGAAAGGTATGAATCAGCAACACCAAAGTCTGAAACAACACTCCAAAATGCTCCAATCTGCATTGAAATAACCCAACCATATGCAAACAATACTAAAAATTATCAAAGCAACCCATCAACCAAATTTCAAAGTTGAAAACATCACCAATAAGCCCAATGGAAGCTCTTGAATTGAAGCTACACTAGTTCAGTTAGGGAGTATCTTTCAACTCTGAAACTAGAACCAACCATTGAGGGTTTTCGTTCTCAAGGCCTTGAAGAATTCCAATATCATGTTGGCAGCACTTCGTTATCAAATCTTCAACATAACCAAATGAGAGCTCTGAAGGGCTTTAAATAAAAAATAGGGTTCCAATTTTGAATTGTCTTTCTCTCCAAAAGGGACGCCATCCTTGGGAAATGCAATTTCATTTTAATTTTTCTTAATTCTTCCTCTTGGGCGTCCAAGTTCAAGCTCCTCTTTTAAAACAACTTTAAGTTCACTTTCCTAGGCGTGGGGTACAAAAGTGCTCTTAATAAACTTAAGTTATAACTTGCCTTTTTCAAACTTACAACTTTATAACTTAAGTTGCAATATATGCCTTTTATGAACTCCAAGGATGGTGGAAGCATTGAACTGCCAAAACTAACAGAGCTCAACAATGGAAACTTCCGTCATTACCAGAAATAGAAACCCTACATTGAATTGTTGCTTGGACCACTGCCAAAAATAGCACTTACTAAAAAGAGCATATTGCTAAGAATAGTAAGTGTGTCCAAACTCAAAATTAGCCCAATTTGAGATGTAGCTGTGACTTACTAAAATAGTAAGTGCTAAAAATATACATTGCTAAAAATAGTTACTGCCCACGAAGGATCTCAAAAAACCCAGAAAAGCCCAGAAAAAACTCTAATGAGTCACTACAAATACCCCCTAAAATGCTGACAAAAATCTTCCAAGAAACTTGGAATCCCTTGAAATGCCTCTGAATAGCCTACAAGACTTCAGAAATAGGCCAATGGTCACTAGAAAGCCTAGGATTTAAAAGGGGACATTACAGTGTCATCTACATACCTCTTGACTATTTGGTTGACAATGAAAAGAATTAATGGCTAATTTACTCAATTTTTTTCAATTTATATGAAGAGCTAGCCTTTTCAACCATACCATAGTTCTTTGGGGATGCCTACTCATAGGTTTTGTATCCTCATTCTTTAGCCACTTCCATATTTTGATTCTCTTCAATTCCCATGCTTGAGAAAATAATAACCATATCACTCACATCAAACTCAATGTGCATTGTGTATACATTCCATCACTTAGGGCTGAGTAAAATGATTAAAAGCACTCAAAATAATAGATAGAATACAATATATATTAGTTATTAGTTATGTTGTAATTTTTGCTAGTCAATGAGAATGGTTATGTCTCATTGGCTGATTGGATTAGTTTTCAGTAGTTGCCAATAGTTGAAATTCCTTGCAGCATTGAGTGAATAAAGAAACAACTGTTATACCTTCTGAAATATACTGTTATTCTCATATGAGTTACTCATGAATGTATAAACTAGGTTATTGTGCTGAAGTAATTGCATGACTAGATAGGCAAGTAAACATTTGGTGTCATTGCTTTCAAAGAAGTCAGGTTAAATGGCCATATAATGGGACAGCTGATTGAAGAACCTATAGATTCTAATCAAGAAAGAGAAGACAAATTTCACACAAGATATGGTAAACTTGTGGGATATATCGGTGAAAGAACACATACGGAAGAAAGCCGAATGGAAGCAAATCCCTCAAGAGGTCATTTGTGATAACTTGAGAGTAAGTGAGAAGTAGACGTACTCCTCGATTGTGATGGGCACACGCTTATATTGAGAGGGGGGGTGGGGTGAATTATTATAAGACTATCTTTTACTTTTTCAAATTAATGACCACAATAACTTTAAATAAAAGGATCAACAAATAAGAACACAAGAATTACGTAGAAACCCTTTTTGGAGAAAACCACAAAATGAGGACTGCTTGGATCTACTGTCCAAATCCAGGCACAAAAAATAATAATCTTTTCCAACAATTTGTAGGCACCAACCTATTGATGTGTGTTTTGTGACCTACACCAAACAGCAGAATAAAGTGTCCAACGACTACCCTATTCTCTCTTGATCAAAGTATTCCACATGCTAAGATTGCGAGAGAGATCACGTGTTCAACTCCAAGGTTCCTTCTATGCAATGGATAGCCTCGGTTCGTTGTGATTTGGTTGGTATCACGAGGGGACTTACGCAATTGTTCAACAGTCAACAGCAAACAGCGGATTAAAGGAAAAGGGGATTTTCATGGTTCGAATGATTTATCAGGTACATGCAAGATTCCTAATACCAGCCAAAAATTGTACTGAATTTAAATGAGTGCAAGGTTTAAATAGTCTAAATTCTATCCTAAGTGCGGGATACAGAGCTCAACTTTAGCAAACTTCAACCAGACTTTGCTTTGCCTCGCTTCGGACAACATCCACGAAGTCGGTGCAATCTTCAAGGGAGTAGCTAAGGATATTCAAATTACAATTCAACATGTAAATACCATTAGGACGACGCATACAAACATGCCAATCGTAATTGAAGTTAAGTTCGAAATGTTCCAGTCAACCACGCAAGGCAGACTTATCATCAATAAGCTTGCTAGTGGTATGGATTTAAACGAAGCTTGCTTAGATTAAACACCGCATTCCATTATTATCATCCACTTGCATGAAACAAAATCTATTTACTTTACTTTAAAAATCTACTTGAAGTAGAAGGACGAAGAAATCTCGCTAGCTATTCACAACAAAAGATGAGATCATCATCAATGAAAACTCTTTTTATTGAGAGAGTGTTCACAACAATTTCTTACAAAGTTTTCAAAGGAAAAACTTTCCTCCTCCAAACTATCAATCTATCAACTATGTTAACTCTAAGCTATCTCTCTATGCTTTATGATCTATCTTTCTAATCTCTAGTCTCTAATGAATTACAAATGAGGGGGAGTGCCCCTTTTATAGCTGGCCAATATGAATGGATGACCCAGATCAAATTACAATGGACGACTCAAATTGAGCCACACAAGCCCTGAGCAAGATTCTGCCCTAAAAACCGCCAGAAGGTGGAGTGGTGCAATAAATGAGCACAAAATGACAAATTTCTCCCTTTGACCACTACGAGCAATTAATGCCCACTACCCTTCTAGAAGATTCTTGTCCAGGAACGCGTTCCCACTGTTCTTCTCTTTGATAGCAAAATCAATGAATTGAGCTAGCACTGCTTCAACTTCTTGCACTGAAATAGATGGAGTAAGATTGAGCTGAAACTCGAGGATGGTGACTGTTTGCTCCTGTTGAATGTAAGATTTTCTCCAGGCTTCAATGGCTTCCTAAGTACTTTGGATGATGTTGGAGAAAGTCGAAACGTTCTCAAAATCAACTTGGGCAAATGTTCTCACCTCTGAGAAGAAAGGCCGCAATTTGCCTTTCAAGCTATCTAATGTCACCTCCTCGGGAGTTAACTGTTTTGCAAACAAGGCCTTGAGTGTGTTGAAGATGCCCTCCTGAATGTTTCCCATAGCCTTCCTCACTTTGACTGATTCTGCTCGCGCTGCATTGAAGAAGCCTTGGCCAGTGAATGCTACGGAATACTAGCCTGGAAAATCATACCGATCCCCTTCTTGGATCGCTCCTTCAACCAAAGTTTGCATAGGCATATGCATAAGGGCCGCCAAGCATGGAATGGTCTTGTCCTGATAGATGTGAGTTTTATTCCAAGCTTGGTCAGTGTTCTCCATACGTGTGAGGATACTTGAGGCATGCTGAAAAGATGATAGAAGATCTTCAATGAACTTTTCAGCCTCAATACGGACACCACCCACCCATTTGTCTGCTTCTTGAATCGCCTTCTTCAATTCTTCGAGCCCACTAACTGAATCCCTTGGAAGCTTTGCTGGGAGGTCCACCACTGGATTCTCTTATGCACACGAACGCGCTAAGTGTTGCACATAGCCAATCAACGTCCTGTGCTCCCTTTCCAACTTCTTGTATTTTTCCTCTTTTCTAAGCAATCTATCTTTCAATGCCTGAAAGGAGCTATCAGCTTCCTCAATTACTTGTGCTCTTGTAGGACGTCCTAGTTCAATAGTGGTGATCACATAATTTTCAGGCATTTCTTCATCTCGATCACATTCCTCCCTTGGAACAACAACATGAAAGTTGCGCGAACTAGATTCATTTGTTTCAATCTTTGAATATTTTCTATCTCTTTTCTTCTTTGGCGACCCACTAATTCTGTTGAGGAAAGCCTCCATCTCCATCGCCGGGTCGGTGTCATCTTTTAGATCTCTTCTTATCCTCTTGGTGAGCCAATCTGGTACAGCTGGCCGTGTGTTGCAGATAACAAGTGGCTGTTCTTCCGTTGCTTCTACTTCACAGGTCTCATTTGGCTGAGGCTCATCTATTTCCACGTGCTGCTCATCCTCTTCAAGACTCTGAAATTCTGGCTCTGTAGTATTTTTCATCCTCAAAGGCTGCCTCAATCGTATGCTCCAAGCAGATGTTAGTTTCTGTTTCTTCTTCTCCCTCCAGCTGGCCCTCATTCCTAGGAGCATTAGCACTCTGACTATCCAGCTCCCTAGGCAATGGCTGATTGACCTCCCCCAACTCATGCTCTTCATCCAATCTAACCCTCTGACCCTCAAATAATGAAACCTCACGCACACTAGAAGAGTGAGTCAGTAATTGCGTGGGTGATGCTTCCTCCGATCTCTGAGGTGCTGGCTGAATTGGGACCTCTTCTTGTGGCTCTGCAACTTTAGTAGCCTTCTTTCTTTTCCTTGCTGTAGGCGGCCTCTGATCTCCCATAAGGTTGCATGTGAGAGCAATAGACTTGCTCTTAAACCTATTAACACGTCTTTCAACCCAGCTCCTCGTGAATGTCAAGATTGGAATGTGTAGCGTATCCAAGTCCGTAATTTCTGGCTCTGACCAATCAGGTGGTGGGACTGGCGTGTCCTTTACTGACTCATAATCTGGGTGAATAATGTTGGCATCCTCATCTACTTGGTTCGGAACTGGAATAACTTCACATTCTCTGATCAATTTCAGAGGTAGCCTACTGAACATCCTCTTCCTAATTTCAGCTTCGCCCTCTGCATTAGCCCAAAAATCTTCGACATGAGCCTTATGCCTATGCTCCACGCCCTGTACTACTCCAATATTCCTGTAGGGGTCAAAATCCTGCCTGCTGTTGTGAAGAGTGAGGTGGAAAAATTGCAACTCATCCTCAGCTTCTCTAGTTGCCTGTATAGATGGACACTCTTCAATTGAATTCCCCATAATGATGGGGTAGTTCAGCCCTCCCTTCTTCTTCTTTTGAATTACTATCATAGGCGAGGAGTTGCCTAGATACTTCAAGCATCACCATCATGTCGGTGGGGTACAGGGGTACCTTGGCAATCTATAGGTGTATGAGTGGAACCCCTGTAGCCTGATGTAGGTGAACTTCAGGAATTGGATGAACCAATACTCGTACTCTTCAATCAACTTTTGGGCATCTTGCGATATTCTTTGGTTTGTTCTCCGCTAAAGAGCTCTTGTTATGTGCATAGTAAAAGCATCGTTCACCCTTTTGAAGTTGGAGGTGCTGGTCAAATGTAACTGCGTGCAGGCTTCATGAATCTTGTACTGATCAGGACCGCTTCCAATTGGCTCTTTATAAGTGATCCCTCTATACCTTGTCATCCGAGCCAACATATAGATGATGTACAAGCTCATGTAAAAAGTCTTTGTCCTCCTTAGGCTCCTGAATTGTTCATCTATGTTATCACTAATCATTCTTGCCCAGTCGACATATTCTCTTCCCTCCATCACCACGCTGATATAGAAGAACATCGATGGCTTGAAAATATATACTTGAGGGCTCCCGTTCACCCGACTAAGCATCATAATGAGATCGCATTATTCTTGTTTCAGCTCCCCTAAGATAATCTGTTTGGGCAACTTGGGGCTAGGAGGTCTAGGCTTCCGCATCTAGGCTGTATTAATTCTTCTAGCACATCTCTCAAAAGTGGAGGCGTACATTTTGTCAACTCTTTCTTTTGTCTTGTACAACATCTTCTCAAATGTAGGAACTCCGAACGCCTCTCCAATAGCTTATGGCGTCAGGTTGGCGAACAACTTGCCATCATGAGAACTATTGTTTTGTGATCTGGCTTGTAGCAATTAGCACATTCTGCAATCAGCTCTGGACACTGGATTGCTGGCTTTTCATAATATTATGTGCTGTAATTGATGGCTGATGACCACCTTGCTCGTACATCTTGCCTTTGAGTGCTCCGAGGTTGAAAGAACCAATATTGGTGTCAGTCAACCCTCCCAACTTCGAAACAAACTTTGATTCAGGAAGAAATGATTTCTTGAGCTTCTTAATAATCGCCTGCCTAGATGCATTCTCCTTGCCAGCTTCTGCTTGTGGTGCTTTGCCTGTAGCCTTGCTTGTTCCGGCAACATCTCCCCTTCCTCTTTTAGCCATCTGCAAAACAAAACATAAGCATTAGAATTCTGATTTTAGAGAATAAAATCACCATGAGATGGTTGAAGAATGGAGTTGACTTCGAAAAATAAAAACTTATCTAACATTAAACTCTAACTCCAAACCTCAAGAATTTTGACTTCCAACTTCAAAACTTTCGTCCTCAAGGCTTGAGACTTTCAATAATATCACTCTGATACTTGTAAAAATCTAACTCAACTCACTCACTTCAGAAATTTCTTCTTCTCAACACTCTTTTTCTCACAATTTCAAATCTGCAATTGGTGAAGAAAAATGAAGAACTTCGCAGTTTATATAATTGTGAGAAGGTGTCCATTTTAGCAGTGGCAATAAATTTTCTTCTCCACTACTTAGTAACTTCCCAATTTGGAGAGAAAGCTGGCGAAAATATGCCCAGTCGTCATAGAGTCGTCATAGAATTTGCTATTGCTGGAAATTCTTTCTTTTTTGAAAAATTTGAAATTTCCCAATTGACTGCATGTAACGTTCAGTGGACTCAAACATTCTTGGAAAATTTTACAACAATATCTCCAGTGTTTAAAAATTTCCCTCCTTGACAAAGGCGTTTTTTATCAAGACATTTTATTTTGAATGCCTTAGAATTTTTTTTATTTCTTGACTTAGGCATATTTCACTTTATTTCACTGCCTCAGAAAATTTGTTCTCTCAAAAATCTCCATCAACTAGGCGCCTCCTCAAAATCTTCATTTTAAAACCTCCAGTGAGGTGTAGAAAACTTCAAAATTATTTCCTTGTTGAAAACATCCAATACCTAGAAGAAAATTCCCCTCAGAAAATGCGAAATTCATGTGTATAAGGCGAAGGGGTACATTTAATTTTTTCACCTTTGAAAATATTTTCACCAATGTTTATTTCTAACCTTGGGCGCACTTTACTAGGCCAACTTTCACTTCAATAAGGTGGGCGTATTTCACTTCTTGAAGTTCCATTTTCAATCACTTACGAAAATTTTCAACTCTCTATCTTAACATAGGCGCATATAGGGGTATGGGGTTTCATTTTCTACGCCTTAGTCAATTTGCAACTCACCATCTCAACATGGGCGTATATGAGTGATGGAGCCTTGATTTTTAATGCCTTAGAAAGTTTCTGAGTTCCCTTCACAGGGTGGGCACATTTCACCCCTTCTACATCCATTTTGTGACACTTAGACTATTTCTTATCATCCATCCAAGCTGAGGCACATTTAGCACCTCATACTTTCAATTTTCAAGACTTAGAAAATCGTCAAGTCCCCCTCTCTGACTTAGGCACAATTCCACCCTTGAGCTTTCATTTTAAATGACTTGGCCAAATTTCTAAATCCAACTCTCTACTAGGGCGCATTTAGGAGGTTGTACCTTCATTTCCCAACACTTAGAATATTTTCCATTTCCTCCTTTGAGCTGGGGCGCATTTAGGGTGTTGAGGTTTTAGTTTCCAACACTTAGACAAATTCATTACCTTCTTCTCCACTCTGGGCGCATTTAGTGGGGTGAACTTTCAATTTGTAACACTTGGATTGTTTTCCATGTCCTTATTCCACCTTGGGGCGCATTTAGGTAGGCCTACTTCCAACTTCACAGACTTAGAACTTTTTTGAAACCTTCATCTTCAAGCTGGGCGCATTTCCATAGGTGAGCTTTCAATTTGAACACCTAGAAAATATTCATACTCCTACCTTGAGGCTTGGGGGCATTTCCACCCCTCTACTTTCAATTTATTTGCCTTAGCCAATTTCTAAATCCTTAAAGCTTCTTAAGGCGCATTTGAGGGGTTTGACTTCAAGTTTCAAGTACCTAGCAAAACTCATAACCTCACCCTTTCACCTTGGGCGCATTTGGACCCCTGTACTCTCAATTCACTCATGCCTTAGAAAATTTTCTAATGCTTTTCCCACCTTGGGCGCATTTTGGAGGGGCTACTTCAATTCTTCAACACTTAGAGTATTTTTCACATGCTCCCTCCTCTTTGGGTGCATTTAGGTAGGTGAGCTTCCACTTTCTCATGCTTAGAAATTTTTCAATCAACCTCAAGTTACTAGGGCGCATCGAAGGGGGTCTGCTTCCATTTGGGGGTGCATTTCACTAGGTAAGCTTTCATTTCCACAAGGTAGGCGCATATGAGGGGTTGTACTTCCATTCTTCAACACTTAAACAATTCTTTACCTCCTCCTTCAAGCTGAGGCACATTTAGGGGCTTGAACTTCCAATTTAGATGCCTTAGCCAAATCTCCAAGCAACCTGCCTCTCCTTTGGGCGCATTTACCTAGGTGAGCTTTCACTTTCTCAGACAGATGATTTTTGAGCCTCTTCTCTGACTTAAGGCGGATTTGAGAGGTGGTGCCTCTGATTGTTCATGATTGAGGGAATTTCAAGCTTTCTCCTCGACTTGCCCTAGCTTGCTATTTGTAGAAAGCTTCAGAGTCTTCGTGATTTTCCACTTCTAAAGGCTTGACTTTGCTTAGCTTGATCCTCGTGACGAGACTAGCCCGCTGACACCTGATGTTTGCATGCACCTGCCATTTTTAATGACTTGCTAAATATAGTAAGTGTTCAGAATGAGCTCAAATTTCATGAGTACACTCCCTGAAGAATGTTGATCATGATAGGGTACCATTTTTCGGAGACTCTTGCGTTTCGCCCTATCTTTTAGGAAACCCTAATACTTCTGCATGGACCTGCTAAAAATAGCAAGTGCCTGATTTTCAAACTTCTGCAATTCCGTTTGACTTGGAATTTGTCCCATGGGGTCCTCATAACCTGCTTGACCTGTTCACACTGGTTCCTCGGGCTGACCTGCTATTTATAGCCTTGTTTCTGGAGTGACTTACTATAAATAGTAAGTGCTTAGATTGCCTTCAAATTTTACCAGTGGATTCCTTGAAAGATACGAATCGTAATAGAATACTTCAGTTTTCAGAGATTTTGGCGTTTGACCCTTCATTTTGGGTCCTGAAGCTAGAAACCCTAATCTGACTTGCATGTGGCTCAAATGACCTCCGTTTGACCTCGTTTCTGTTCCATGTCGCTCCATTCGTGATACTAAAGTGCTGGGTAGCTACCAGAGTGATCCTGCTAAAAATAGTAAATGTTTGAAAAAGTGACCAATCAGCTGTCGGATGAGTTTGCATGTTACACTGCTTGAGAGATCTCAAAAAATCCAGAAAACCTAGCAAATTGGCCTGCATGCGAGCATTGGCTAAAAATAGCAAGTTCCTAAAAAGCGATCAACTCTGCTTGCATGTTATCTCGTTGCATAGCTCTTGAAAAACCCATAAAGAATAACTTGACACGCATTGAAAAATCCAACATGCAAACCCTAAAAATAGACTTCGAAACCTGAATTGCTAAAAGTCATCATCCTGACTTGCATGTTATACCGCTGCGAAGGTCTCGAAAAACCCAGAAGGATTCTCTAGACATGCATTCACAAATCACACATGCAAACCCTGAAAATGGCTCCTAAAGCCCAGACTGCTAAAAATAGCAAGTTGTCGGATTCAGCTCAAATTTTGCAAGTGAGGAGTTCTAAGTATCCTAAGTGCAGTGCAATAGCTAGAATTTGAAAAACCCAAGAAAATAGGCCCCAAATTGGTACTTACTAAAAATAGAAAATTGTTAGAATTCAGTGAAAATTCAGTGGGAATCTGCTGGAAGCCTTCTGATAGTGATGCTAAGCTCAGATTTCAATTAGCCAACTCAATTTGACCTCAAAGTAGCCTGAAGGTGAAAATCCTAATTCACCAAAATGTTCTCCAGACTTAACCCTAATTTCAATCCAGGTCAAAAGAAAGGTACGTCACCATAAAGGAAAGACAGAACAGAGAGAGACAGACACAAAACCAAAGCCAAAAGACCAGAATGGAGCAAAAATTAGGGGGTCCCCATTCAATTTTGAATGGGGTGATGTGTGAAAAGGTCACAACACAACCCACTGGAGACACCAATCCCCAACACTTGAGCACCAACTCAATAAGAGACACCAATCTCTTTCAATATGAGCTACCAAGCTAACTCAACAAAGTATTTTTCTTCTTGATAATTCTCCTTCAAAAATATGCCTTTGAATAATCTTCTATTATGATCTCTTCACACAATCTGCTGGTGTATATATTATATCTCTCTTTATCTTCCACACTCATCGTTCTCCACATTCCACAAACTCCTCTTATATCTTCACCAAGATAGGCAACCATTTGGAGGGATCCAATGCTTGGCAAAAGAAGCGACTTATTATTTTACACCCTTTCAATGCACCCTTTAATAGCAAACTTGGGTGCTCATAAGGGGTCGGCCCCTATATTTAAAAATATAAATTTATTTAATTTTAATTTCAAAATGCGGTGCTACTATTAGGGGATTGGCCCAAAAAAATTAAAAATAATTTAATTTAATTATTTTTTAATTCCCTATGAGGGCGCCAAGATCGAGGGAGGTTGACCAGCAATAGCAAATGAAAATTCTCTTTAATCACTTTGAAATAATGTGATCTGCCCTTGCAATGATTATTGGCCTTTGGCCTTTATTCAATGCTCTTTATCCACAATATGAATGGTAATTTGTTCTCCTTTGACATCACCTTTGACATTTGTAGTTGGTGTACATTGTCTATTATTATGTTTTGTGATAAAATTGGTTATCCGACTATGTTTTAATTGGTTGTCGGCTTGGGGTAGTTATAAGCATCAGTTGGTTGACAATTGTGTTCTTCTTGGCAATCTTTGGGTCCTTTAAGTACAGTTTATCATCAGGGAGAGTATGATGATATAGTTGAATCGACTTTGATCCTTGGTTGACCATCTATGGTCTTCTTTTGTAATAATTTTATGTGCGAATAAAGATATATTTTACATATGCATCTGGTATGCATTGTCATCTCTATTATTAATTCATGTATTTAAATTATCAGATAGAGCAGTAAACATTTGGCAACATTGCCTTAAAGAAATCGGATAAGATTTGAGAGATTTATGCCCTTAGACCCCAATAAAGGCGAGAAGAGACCACAATGTGGTCAAGATCAAGAGATTAGGTGATCTTTAAGGATCATCGAACAAAGAGAACAAAGGAGGTGATTGAGGGGTGAAGTTGAAGAAGGTGAAGGGTTTGTGAAGGAAAGCCCAAGTCCACCCAAAAGCCATAGTCGGGAGAGAAAGAGAACTTTCATGACAAGAGAACACACAAAGGGAGGAGTGGGAAGAAATAACACGACACCTATTGCTCCTCGATGAAGCATACATTGACCTCGTTGACCAAGCTGTAGAGTTGTTCGTACCATCAATGTTAGATGAAGGGGAAAGCAAAGGAGAACCATTAGAGAACCGTTCGAACCATCACCGTTGGATGAAGGAGGTTCACCGTTGGGCAAAAGGGAAGGGAGGGAGAACTTGCCAACTCAACCATCAAAAAACTGTTTGTACTATTAAAGTCGGCCGAAGGGGAAGGTGAGGGAGAACCTATTGATGGGCCGACAAAGACGTACGAGAACACCATACACTAGATTGAAGACTTGATATTGGCGGAAGAGCCAAACATTGGAAGACTGATTTCGATAACGCTAGGACAAAGGGAGCATTGTAAGGACCTCGAAGACAACCCAAGGGTGATGAATGTTGAAGAGGGACGAGTGAAGGATTCTGACGTGTTTGTGAGTGCAGCGAAAGCACTAGAACGTACAAATCAAAACTCTCCAATCAAGTTATTGTCACAAAGGGTGCAATCTAGAGGTAAGATGGTGACTCCCCTAGCAAGTCTGAATTTAGAACGACATAAACTTCCAAAGTTCATTAGGAATGAGTTAGAGGACTCTGTGAGACATTGCAAAACATGTGATACAATTTGGGCAGCGAACAATTAGGATGATAGAGCATATTGGTTGAGAGCATTCCCAACAACGGTACATGGCATAGTGATAGATTGGTTTGCAGAACTTGATGCATAGTCCACAGCCTCATGGGATGCATTGAGAAAAAACATTCGAGACAAAATTTAAATTGTTGTGGGATGACAACAAGATCATAACAGAGATATACAACACGAAGCAAGGAAAACATGAGAATGTACAAGCCTATAATCATAGACTCAAAGAACTATTGGTGAAATTGGAAAACCAACTGGCCGATGGACTAAAGAAAAGATGGTTCATCGAAGGGTTAATCCCTTCATTAAGGAAGAAAATGAAAGTCACGTCGTCATCAATGTACGTCGATGCTTACAATCGAGTGATGGACACAAAAAGTGAAGATAAAATGTCCTCGTGTAGTAAAAGAAAAACATAGGAAGATGGAAGTTTGGATGACAATAGTGATGATGAATCAGGAACGGTACAAGCACTCTGGAGGGACATGCTCTGAATGATGAAAGAATTGAAGGCAAAGAAAGAAACCAACAAAGAGACTAATGAACTATGGTGTACTGAGTGCTTGAGGGGCACACAAAAGGTAATTGTCCTAAGAAGATGTTTTGTTAGATTTGCTAGGTTAGGGGCCATTCATTAAAGGAGTGCCCATACAATTTGAAGACTAGGAGTACACAAGTACTCTTTGCGTACGGAGAGGAGTCCAATCCATCAATGCCACAAAATGCATCTCCAGGCAGTTATCAAAATCAAAGAGGAGGATGAAGCCAAATATAATATGACCCCAAAGGACGCCCTATCATATAATGTCGACAATGTAGTGAATGGGGACATTTTGCAAGAGGTTGCTAGAACAAGAAAGACAAAGTGCAATTATTGTGCAAATGGTGTGGACTTGGAAACCACGAAGACACCAAATGTCTGAAGCAAAAGGCTAGTGTCAACATGATTGATGTAAGGCATAATTAAGTATTGGCCATTACTTGTGCCCAAGCAAACAAGGTTGTGTACTCAGACCCACGTACAAAAAAATAAAGGCTTTGTGAAGCAAGGACTGAAGTGGAGAATGCTATGGACAATGAACAACGCCACTCAAATGTAGATGCAAGTATGGTAATAAATCAATTACGATCCGAGAAAAATATTGCATGACAAGTACTTCAAGCTATTGTACTAGTTAAAGTAGTGGATTTATTAAAAAGTATTCCTAAACATCAAAATGCTATTGTATCGAGGGAGAATGAGATGGTGCATGCTATGACCCAATTAGAATCTTGTGAGAATGAAGATCCAATAATTGAACCTTTGGTATCGAGTGACCAAGTGATTGATCCAATTTTACTGACAGTTAACACAACAAAGAAACAATCAGTGGTGAATATGGAGATCCTTGGAAGGAATCTCACCAATACAATTGTTGATGGCGGGTTTGGTGTGACTGTACTTCCAAAAGACACTTGGAGAAGTCTTGGCAATTTGACCATTTGGCTACCAACTTTTCAACTGGTGGGTGTAGATCAACAAGGTATTAAGGTACTTGGATTTTTAATGGGACAAAAGGTAATTATTGTAGCCCAAACATTTTTGTTGAACTTTGTGGTCATTTCATTAAGGAAGAAAGTGTACGATGCATTATTAGGTCGGGGTTGGCTAGTGGCAGCCAAAGTTGATCACAATTGTAAAAAGAATACAATCTCCATTGAGAATAAGGGTTGGAAATATATAATTGATTTGAAAACCAAGTAGTTAGTGAGGAAACATCTTCCTCGTACTTATCAGATTCAAACGTCAAAGAAGAATGGAGGAAGAGTCAAGGTTCGATGGAACCAAATGACTAAGGAATTTTGGAATTACAATCATGTTTAGAGGGTGAAACAAATTCTTTACATTGCCTATTTCATTGGCAAATGGAGGGCTATAAGGTATTTCTTTCGGCTTGTAATTTTCTCGAAGCAACAACACTCAGTGAAGAGCAATCGATGAAAGAATGCAAAATTACTGATGATATGTCTTAGAGTACTAAGACTAAAATAATTAACTTGGAATGCATAAATACTTGTCAAGTCAAATCATCTTCACATAAAATTTATAGAAAAAAAATAGAAAAAAAATAGAAAAAAAAGTTAAAAGCAAAGGAAGCTTGTTAAGTACAAAGGCAAAAAATAAAGCTTCATTGGACAAGGGCAATTAATATTCATACAATAAGGTTAAAAAAGTGCATTAATTACATTGTTTGATAGTAAAAGAACATTATAAATATTGTACAACCCTGGAAATTTTTCAAAGCACATCACTTATTAAGTCTCCACATTGTACGACCACTCTAGAAGCAAGTCATATGACATCCAAGACAAAACACAGAGGGTTTCATTGTACAATTACGTAGAGATTACATTGTATGGTTGGCGGGTTTCCATACCATACGCTCATCAAGTCACCACACCGTACGAAATCTTAGACAAAAGGTACAAATTCACATAGAAGGTTCCGTTGTATGGCCATCCAATAATTGCAAAGTACGGTCTAAAAGTTCCATAGTATGAGAACCTCTATCCACCACTGTACGGGGTGTTGTAGTATGGTTTGCACAAGAAGTGACCCCTCCCGTATGGTTTGTAGGATTCTAGATTGTACGGCTTGTAAGGATTGTTGGACTTTGATGCTGATTCCATTCAACCATACGAATGCCCTCACCTACCGTATGGTGGTTGCATTCAAAGTACTCCCTACAACAACAACAAGGCATACATCCTCTTTAAAATGTCGTATGGTTAGTATCCAAATGTCCTGCACAGTGCACAATATTTTCTATTTACAACATTTGGTGGACAGTATGGTCGGTGTAGCTCCATTTATTCTCAACATGATATAAAGTTTTCTACGTGCAATGACATTCTTGCATTGTACGGCCCAAATTTAGCATCCACATCTTACGACCATCAACCACCATACATCAACTTCCTTCCCTAGTTGCCATAACCTCCAAAATCTCTTATTTTCGTCTCATTCAACATTTTTTTTTGCGTCTTAAAAAGTCATGAAAATTAGGTACACTGTGAAGTTTTGTGTGGTTTTGAAGGTCTTAAATTGAGCTTGGTGGTGGCGGTGTTGTCTTAGAATTGTGAAACAAGCACAAAACCACGAGCCACAGGATCAAACAACAAACAAATACACCTTCCACGCAATAGATCTACAAACAAGAATTGCTATATTCTTCAACAAGAAAAAGCTACAGAAGCAAGAGACTTTCAAGAAGATATGAAAGCTCCAGATAATATCCGAGAGTAATTACAATGAGGGTTGAATGCTTATAAGAGCAAAGCCCTAAATGAGAAAGGGATCAGATCATGACAAGTGTCAACATGACATGAGATGTGACATAATGATCTAATATTAACTCAACTAATAAAGCATAAAACACTCCTAAGTTTAGCTTAAGTGCATGAGAATAAATTAGACTAATAATCAATTAAAGATTAATTAATTATCAGCTAATGTATGATAACTCTAACACGTTGCCTCTTGATCTCGTTGGTGGTGTTGCCCCCAAACCCCCACAAGGGGTGCTACCCCTTGACCTCCATTGGGGGCGTTGCCCCTAGACCTCTGCAAGGGGTGTTGCCCCTAGACCCCCATTGCACTCATTTGAATTGCCAAGTACATTCCAAGTCCAAGTTTGCAAAGTACAGTTCCAAGTTTGGTTACTACTCCTTGTTCACAATATTGTCATCAATTTGGCAAGTCTTCCCTAATGTTACTTGATGTTTATATGTCTCTTGGAAGACGACTTTTTATTTTGGGGGGATGATGTAGTTGGTGTACAATGTCTATTATTATGTTTTTGATAAAATTGGTTATTCGACTACTTATTAATTGGTTGTCGGTTTTGGGTAGTTATAAGCATCGGTTGGTTGACGGTTGTGTTCTTCTTGGCAATTGTCGAGTCCTTTAAATACATTTTGTATCATCAAGGAGAGTATGATGATCTAGTCAGATCGACTTTGATCCTTGGTTGACCATCTCTAGTCTTCTTTTGTAATAATTTCATCTGCAAATAAAGATATATTTTACATTTGTATCTGGTATGCATTGTCATCTCTATTATTAATTCATGTATTTAAATCATCAAATAGAGCAGCAATCAACATCAATGACAATCTTGTCCATACGTCTTTGACATCAATGACAATAATTCTAACAGATTGTATGCCAAGGATCCTTGCAAGACATCTTTTAATACTTCAACACTTGCACGCTGAACAGTATTAGGAAGTATAGAGACAACAAATAAGGCAATGCTATGAGGGTAGAAACCGAGAAGAGGAAGAAGAAAGAAATATATTTTGGTGTCGGGTCCCCCAAAATTAATGCCCTTATTCCCAAACAAGAATTGGAACACACCATAAAGTAGCCAAAAAACAAAACAAGAGGTGAGGCGGTTCTCGAGGATTGTAGAGCAAAGAGAATGAAGGAGAAGGCTAAGAAAATTAGTTGAAGAAGACACATTTGTACAAATCCCAAGTTGAAGCCCATCCTAAGAACAAACCTAAAATCAGAGTGTGAGTTGAGGTTGGAGCCCCAATGGGAAAACAAAAACACTTCCACTAGAAGAAATTGTACAAGGAAAGAGTGGGAAGAAATAACAAGGCATTTACCACTACTTGATGAAGCGTGGGTAGATCTTTCTAATTCTAATCAAGTACAATAGATAGTAGACGAAGAAGAATGAGATGTAGAATCTAAAGACTCATTGACAAAGATGTAGGGAATAATCTTGGATGTATTGAAGAATTGATGATGGAATAATCTTTCTAATTCCAATTAGGGATAACCAAAAGGAAGAAATCCAATCAGATCACAATATCTGATCTTCATCATGCCTTGAACAACCCCGAGCATCAAACATTTACTCTTCATGGAAAGAGAAAAGAAACCTCCCCAAATTGCACATCGAAGAACACCTATAGGGTATCACTAGTTAATTTTGCCACTCAGTTACCTTGGGATTGTGAAAAAAATCAATGAGGGTAGTGGAAGCAGTTGAAATCATTGCTTGAAGAGTCACTATCACAGTCGCTTGAAAATTTGAATTTTGGTTGTTAATCTAATTTACCTTGAGCATATATGTTTCTTAGAATGTTGACATGTGGCAGGAAATCACACGTTCATGGGGGAGACAACAACAAAAGAAAAGGTGCTCTCAAAAAGAAGAAAACACGCAAAATAGCAGCATGTGTTAGAATTTCGCAATTCTGCAACTAGAGAATGGTCCCCCCTTCATAGATCCATGAACTTGTTGAATCTTGCCAAAAGATGATAGGTGTTACCCTTTCCGTGGTTCCGCGGCTTCCTTTTTGTGTAATAAAATATGATTTGCGGACTCGCAGAATCCAATGGAAACAAGACATGTGGCGGACAATGGGTTCATTAAAGGTATTAGTGCGGATCACTTAAGTTTTTTAATTTTACACGTGGAAAACTTGTTGGGTTGGTAAACTAGGCGTAGGGACTTGTAAATGAATGTTACGGGAGGCTTGATTGAGGACTTAAGTAGCGGGTGACCAACCGAATAGGTCAACAAAAAAATAGACAAAGAGTGCACACAAGACGTTAGGGTTTATCTAGGGTTTAGGCAATTTGGTGATTTTGTATTTTTGACAATTTTTTGCATTTTTTCAAACAGAGACCCAAAAATTTGTAGACATGCTAATAGTGGCTCTTGCTTGGGGACATTAGCTTCAATGAAGGCAAGTGAGAATCCAAATCTCCGGGGTGCAGAACATGTGCCTAGTCCACTGGGCTCTATAACTGCTCAATCTATGCTTCATTGAAACCCATACTTTCAAACCTCAATTGGTGGCCCTAAGCCCCCAAAAAGGTAGAACAAGAATTTGCCTCTATCAAACACTTTGTTCTCCACTGAATGCAGCTTCATACCTGAATTAAAAATTTTGGCATCCATTTTTTGCTCGTTGGAGTTTCCACTACCATTGTTCATTAGACCTCTGTGCATGCTTCTTTCAAAATTTTCCAAGTCTGGTGAAATGGGAAATTCAGGCATTGGCTAGAATCCTTATGATGCATAATACCATGGATGTCATATTTTTCGATTATACCATAGTCATAATTACTATGACATTCCTTAGAAACAACTTCACTATTATGCAAAATTAGAGAATTATCAACATGAAAAGGAAAATGAAAATACTTATACTTCGCAAAATATAAGTCATTACAAGCATCGCACATGTCTCCCATTTCCATGTCAAAAGTGAAGCGCTCATAAGAAATACTACTATAATGCATTAGCTTTGAACTAGGCAATATCTCTTCTATGTCATGATCCTCATATAAGCTGCCATCATCAAGAGTATTCCATGAATCAACAAACTCTTCTGCCTCATCATTAAGACTTGCAGCAACATCATCCTCAACACTTACATAATTAGCATGATCAAGTACACCATAGCAAGGTTAACTACAAACCTCATCCACAAAAAGCATATCCAATTCACATCACACATTATGTTCATATCCAAGTAAACTTGGAGTCCCACTATAGTTTACAACTTCATATTCCTTGTTTGAAGAGAGAATATTCAACTCACTTGAAAATGCTTCCTCGATTCCGTAAAACCCAAAAACCATACAACCAATGAGGACACAAGTGAACTGTTTGACGGAATGCATATTCATTAAATTTTGGAAGTGGTGAAACATTTGGTGCAAAATTAGGCCTGGGATCTTACCGGCTAGTACACGAAATTGTCATTTTATAAGTTGAGTGTGTGCATTAACAACACCCTCAAATTGTTAAATTTTAACACTCTTAGTTGCCAAAATGACCCCCCTAGTAAGTACAATGTCAGACACTTCATTTTAGTGTGATTACAATACAAGATTCTAGATTTAATCAAGTTTTACAGGTACCAAAAGTGGCCAAAATGCTAAAAGTAATACGTGCTTATAGAATAGGAACTTAAAAATTATATTGTGTAGAGCTTGGAAAAATATGAACTTTAAAAAGAAAACACCCAAAAAGGAGCTCATTTGTGAAAATTATAAATGATTGAAGTTCTGAAAAACATTGTTGAGTGGTGAAATCTTTGAGAAAATTGAAATTTTGGAAAATTGAAGCGATAAATTGAAAAACCACTTAAACCACTACAAAGAGCATAAAATTCTACCCTAGATAATAGAAAATTGCACCTGATTTGAGTCCAAGTGACCAAGTTATGGTCTTCCAAAGCTGGGGTTCAAAATCTAAACAACCAATGGAGAGGGGTCCCTTTTTGAAGCGATGATGCTGACAACCAATCTGATGACATTAGCACTGCATAGCAACAAGTGTATAGATGATCAGTGCTAGCAAAAAAAATTCAACCTTCTCAAGACCACAAACTTGAAAAATGTTAGTTTATATGGAAATGGGTGTTCTTGGGCCTTTTGGATTCAATGGTAGGTTTCGTTTGGCCTAAAAATACCCCAAAAATGAGCATTATGCCTAATGCATTGTTCAAACTCCCATTTGCAAACTAGCT
>VDFB02375252.1:0-12607 GCA_007258455.2 Sequoia sempervirens
TTGTACATTTCGATAGCAAGAGTTAACCAAAATAATGAAAGATATTTTGACAATTTACAATCTTTCTCAAACAAAACTCTATCTATTCTAACTTCATTATTTTCTTTCTAGATGAGCATTTTTTCACAAAATAGCTTCCATATTTCTTTGGCACAGAAGCAATCAAACATTATATGTTAATATTTTTAGGAACTCTGTGTATACTATAGATCTTCACATCATTAAAGTCAATTTTAAAAGAAAATTTTTGAAGTATTGGAAGCCATCTAAATCAAGCTTTTTTAGGTTCCAAATAGTTTGACCAATTGTTTCTGAAAATTTTGCTCCACTCTTCCTTAATGTTGTGTTCCAAATTTTGTTTACATGTTATGTTATGTCTTGGTTTTTATCTAAGGTTCTATAGATTATTTTAGAGTTTATCTCACTTAGCAGGTTGTCATCCTACCATTGAAATTCTTGATATTGCTTCTCATTTGGATTGCTTTGAACAAGGAAGCTTAGATTTTTGAAAGCCTCCTTGATTATAGATTAATTCCTCCAATTGGAAGGAGGGATGTTGTATTCTACCTTTAGTTCCTCCCACCCTTTAAAATATCCATCCTTTAGGATGTCCTTGAAACAGTTAATTCCTTTAAGTGCCCACTTTTTGGCAGAACAACCATGCACCATGGCAAGGGTCTTGCCACTACTTTCTAGGTTCCACCATATTGATCTATGCTCATAGATTTCATTTTTCTTTGCAAATTGGTAATTGGATACATTAATTTTTATATTCTCCCAATCCCTCTAAATGCTTTTAAAGACAACAGATCCAGTAGGAGATAAGGGATACTTCATGCTAAGAAGGTCATTGATGGAAAGGGACTTCCACTTCTTTGCTTTCTTAGAAATAACATTGTGTATATTATTCCTCACCAACACCTTCCAAGGTTCATCCCCCTCCAAAGCTTTGAATATCCACTTGGAAGCAAGATCCATACCATGGAGCCTTAAATCCTTTAGCCCAAGGCCACCTTATGCTTTCTTCATGCAACACCACTCCCACCTAACATGTTTTTTCCTTTTCCATTGCCCATCAAACCATAGAAAATCCATACTGAGGAAAAGTATAAACTATAAGAGGAGAGGATTTTCTGACATACTTGAGCCTGCTAGCTAGTGAAAGGAGTTGTTTGTTCCACTTGTCAATTTTCTTCTCAATCTTAGATTTGATCAAACCCCACATTTCTTTCAAGTTGGAGCCAATAGAAAAATAAATTCCCAGGTATCTTACTTGCTTCTTAGGGCCTCCCCATTGCATGCCATATTTTTGGACCCATTTAGGAGGTTTCTCCTCCCAACCCAACAAGACAAATTTGGCAAGAGAAATCTTGGCCCCAGATGTTTTGCAAAAAAAAAAAAAAATTCTCCATTAGAACACCAAAGTTTTGTTCCTCCAACCTCAAGAATATTGAGGTATCATTTGTAAACTAGGTATTTAGGAGTTCCTCCTGATTTGGAAGAGAGATACCTTGCACTTTTGGTACCTTTCTATTGTCCCTCAGAAGGTAATGGAGATCATTAGATGATATAACAAACAGATTTGGAGCCAAAGGGTATCCTTTCCTTATGGACCTTTCTAATTTTAATTCCTCTATTAATGCCCCATTTATGTCCACATGTGTGGTTACATTTTGGAATAATATGCACACCATATTACAGAATTCTATTGGGTTCACCCAAAGGCTTCAAGACCCAGCCTTAAAAATGGCCATTCAACCCTATCATATGCCTTTTCAAAATCCAAAAGTAACATTGCAGCCTCTTGGTTGGATTTCTTAGCCCACTCCATCACCTCCCAGCTAGTTATTAGGTTCTCTAGTATATATCTCCCTTTGATGAATCCAATTTGAGTGTTATTGATAAAGGTTGGGAGGATATTCACCAATCTTCTTGCAAGCACCTTTGCTAAGATTTTGTAAGAGACATTCAACAGTGTGATAGGCCTCCAATTTTTTTTATCAAATTCCCATCCCCTTCTTTTGGAAGCATATTAATAATGCCCTTATTAATGTTGGAGCCTAGGTAGCCTTTTTCCAAGGCTTCTTTGTACACCTACTCAACATCCTCACACACCCATTCAATATGTGCTTTGTAAAAAAAATTTGGTAGGCCATCAGCAGCAAGAGTTTTATCATTCTACAAAGCTAGGATTGCATTCTTTATTTCTTCTTTGGATATTTCCAAACTCAATTCCTTAGCATCCTTTTCCATGATTCTGTTAAGGATGATTTGTTTTATGTGCTCCCTTTATGAATTTCATTTTGCATTTGTATGAGGTTGTGGAGGAAGGCTCGTACCACAATGAAGATTTTGTGTGGAGGATGGTCGATCCCTCCTCCACAACCTTGTGTGAACCCCTACTTTCCCACTGCTTGTGACAGAACTCCCACGCTTGAAACCCTCACTTCCTTCTGAATTTCATCCATGCACTCAATTTATTTGTTGTAACAATCAAAATTTTCCTAGTTTTTCTAAACTATTTCATTCCTAGAATCATATCATATGATCCTAGACTTGTGACCAATAAGTTAACCTTAATTCATTTTCTTCCTAGGTCAATTTTTGTGTCCCTTACACCAAATTATATCCTTTGAGTCTTACCAAAATTGGACTCTACTTTTGGATCTCTTCTCAACTTAGACAATCAGATCTATTATTACATATATTTAAAATATGTTTGGATATACATAGCTATTTGTTGCTCCAAAATCAACCAAAATAGTAATGGGTTGTCTATGAAATGTACCTTGAAGTTCTATAAAAGAAGCTTGAACATTAGCTTCTTGCTTGTCCACAACTACATAGATCTTGGTTGGTGGCTTGATGTTCCATTCTACATTCTTGGGACATTTTCTCTTAAAGTGATCACCTCCACAAGTCCAACATCCTATTTTGGGACATGTCCTTATTTCCTAGTTCTTAGAAGTTTCTAATGGGGTCATAGGTTTAGATGGCTTTTTCCACCTTTCCTCGCTACTCCAAAATGGTATTGTCCTAAAATTTCACAACTTGTCTTGGCTCATTTTGAATTTTCTAGTAGTATTTTCCACTCACAATATTTTCTTATTGTCCTTTTCATCAACATGGGAGAAGGTCAATAATTTTTATCTCCTTTCCTACTTATTTATTTATCTTTCTCCAACAATGGTAGTTACATCTATTTCATGACAGGTTTTAGATCATGTGAGCTTTTTTGCATACATCAAGCTCTTGTTCAAACCAAGAATGAAATTTTTCATGCAACCTTCCTCCTCCTTCATGTAATATAATTCCAAAAAAGGCTCATAAATTTAATCGTGCATTCATGTGGTGTCATAGTTTTGTGATGAAATTAATGGAATTCAATCATCTTTTGGTCAAAATAATGATCTAACAGTTATTCCTTGTGAAACTACCTTACCAATTTGTCTCAGGTCATATCCTTTAATAGCTAGATAGTCATCCCACCTTAAGGAAGCTTCCCCTTCCAACTAGTATATAGTTATTTGAGCCTTGGTATTGTTTTCTATATCAATCAATCTAAAATATTTGTTTGTGTCTATCAACCAAGCCTTTGTTGCATACCTATTGAACACTCAGAATATTGAGAGGGGGGATGAATTAGTATTCTATTAATCCATCCAATCATTAACCATCCAATTACCAAAGCATACTTTACTGCAATAAGGAATGAAAGCATGAATCACCCATAACACAGATAACGCATGAACACCAGGATTTTTACATGGAAAACCTAAAAAGGAAAAACCCATGGTGAGGATTAGCTCACAATATATTATAACTAATTATAAGATATTATAGAAAGGCTCACTGCCAGGTGGACTCACTATCCAAGTGAACTCACTGTTCATAGAGAAAAAAAGATAAAAAGAAGTGGCTTCAGAGCCAAGATTTGAACTAATACAAAGTGCATATAACATATGATGGATTCAATTCCTTTTAAGCTCAAAATATTGACTTAATACACGTTATCAAACTCAGAGTACAAATCTTTGCTCTAATTTACATTCACACACTTTTTTTCAACTTTCATAACTTATTCACTCAACTCTACTAAATTTTGCATCACCGCTTGCATTAAAATCACGTACACATTAAGATTGATGTCCAAAAACTCAAAACAACCTTGTATATATACCAATCTCCATCACAAACATCAATTAGGTCAACCTAATTAGTGTAGCCCTAAAACATTCAAAACATGCCTTGTCGGCACCCAATTCAAATCAAAATACCTTTGCACCCAAAACAACATGTGATATAGGTTGGCATGAACCTATAATAGTTCCTTCCATTCACATTACATATTTAATCTCTGCAACTCTTTACATTCATTCGGTTGGTCAGGCATAGGACCTAAAAATTAAAACACTCCAATTGACCATCACCATAAGACACATGGACCTCGAAATGTCATACCAACTGGAAAACACAATGTATTGGAACCTATGATCCTAAGAATTTTACCCTACTCTAACATGCAAAATAACTAAAAATGTGAATGATAAAAGACTAAGGACACTTCAAGATTAGCCTAAAGAGTGATAAAACAAGAAGGAAAATAGATGAAACAAGATGCAAATGATTATACCTTCCTTGCTGTTGAAGACTCCTTGGTTGGCCCTTGATTTTGATGGATTTGTGTGCTCCTTGGATGGCTTCTTGAGTGGCTAAATGCAAGATCAACTTATGCAAAATGATTAAAATGGATGGCTAGATGATAGTAAATGATTGAGAATGCAAATTGGCAGCATAAGGTTGCTCAAATCCAAAAGTGTTGAAAATGCCCTTGAGGAGGGGGTATTTATAGGAGAATTTGAATTCTCTAGAGAATTCAACGGTCAAGATTCATCCAACAAGGTCCAAGTGAAGGGAGCTGAGCGAGTTGAGAACTCTACAAAGCCCTCCATCTTGACATGTGAATCAGTGAAGTGAGAGTGAGGTGTAGTGGGTAAAGGTACATGAGGTGGAAGGAGGCTGAAATTGCTACGTACATTGGGAGGTCAGGAAGAATCTTGGAGTGAATAAAAAGTGGGTACACTAAATTCTGGCCAGTTGGAAAAGAATGGGTAGACTAAAGACAATATTTCCAAAAAGTGGTATGCATGTGACATGATATACAAGTCAAAGGTTCTAAGAGATGCATGGGAAAAGGGGATCTTAGAGATAAAAAGGGAATGAATTCCTTGGGGGATGGAAGGTGACCAAGGTACTGATTAAGATTAATTAATCAGTAATTAGAAGACAAACATGAGGATTAGAAGCCAACTTGCAAAATTTGGAGGATATAACTACATCTTCAATCAAGATTGGAAAAATGTGCATCTAATGAAATAGGGACTATGGATTAGGATTAGATGAAAATGACATGTGAGGGAATTAAATAAATGGCAATTCATTTGATGAGAATGAAGGGAACAAGGCAACTTTTAATTATTAAATGCCTTGAGTTTTAAAATTGGGATATTAATTAAATAATAGTAATATTACTTAATTAACTTGAGATAGAAAGAAATTATTAAATTTGGATAATTAAATTCTACATCCAAATTTGGATATTATTTTCCCTCTTTGGAGAGGATGGTTGCTATGAGTAGCATCATTTCAAAAGATATTAAAATATAGAACCTAGAAAGAAGATGATTTAGATTGGAAAAAGATGCTGATCATCAAGGATGACTAGGAGAAGAAAAAGACAATGGAGGTGAAAAGATGAAGTGAGTTGAGGATGCCTCGAGGGAGGTTTATGTCGGTTTCAAAGAGAACATGGCTCTCTCGAAATGGGAAAGATAAAGGGAGGAGGATGCAAAGGGATGGATATGAAAGGATGAAAAGGTGACAGGAGTTGGGGAAGCACAAATGGATACAAAGATGAAGACAATGTTGCCCCAGTGAAGGTACAAGTCAAAAGGGGTTGAGAGGGATGGAATGTTGTCAATGAGGATAGGGAAGGATACATCCAATGAGTGGTATTGATGAGGTAAGGATACATCCCAAAACACCACTAAAGGATAGGGAAGAGTACCTCCCGATAATGATGATGAACGTGTTGTTGATGAGGGAAGGATACATCCCAAACAACACTGAAGGGATATGGAAGAATAGAATGGGATGATGATGATGATGATGATGATGATGATGATGAGGATGATTAGATCCAGGCTTGTAACAAGACTGAGAACAAGGCCAAGGATATGATTAGATGATTTGGGCTAAATGGAATGGATGGGGATTGAATAGAGATGTGAGATGAGGATGAAGGAGGAATGGATGGGGGCCTTAAAGGCAGTGAATGGAAAATGAAATGCAATCTAATGTAATTACACCATCTTGAACATGGTGCATAGCATAAGACACCAAGACACGAGAGGTATGTGAACCAAAGTAATAGTGTCTAATGCATGAAATGAACAAAATATCCCCAAAGTCACAAAGACCTTGGTCAGGCCAGGTATTGAGATAACCACAAGTACAAAAGGGATGCCCCAGCGTAACACAAGACCTCGAGGATCTTGGTAGGTACTACATGGGAAAACCAAGGAGAAAAAAATAGACATAAAAAGATCAAAATATGCCCCTATGTTGACCAGTCAAAACACACCATAATATGATGGATCATGGCGGCCTTGACAAGTGATGATAGGGAGCTCAAATGATAAATAAAATCCAAAAGTATCAAAATATCACAATCGAGTTCAAACGTCCTTTGCCATAGGATCAAAAGGGATGGATGGGGTTGATGAGGTCTATTGGGAAGGATGCATCCTGTTGAGACCAAAGATGATTGATACTAAACTAAAAGATCGTTATGACGTGAGATGTGCAAAATCGATTGGATCTCCTGATATAAGTGGGTCTTGTTTGTTAAGAACCAGCTAGATAAGGGCATAGCTTGACCACATGACACAAGGAAGACAAGACACGAGACTGACACAACCTAAAGACCTAGGGGCTCGGGGGCCGATTAGCCTTGCCTACATGAAAATGCAGAGCCCTCATAGTTCGGTAAAAGGCTATCGACTGACCAAGATGGAGACCTTGATGGATGGTAAAGATAGGATGGACAAAAGGAGAAAGACTGATGATAGACGATAGAAGAGAAAAGTGGACAATGAAGATCAATGATGGAACCTTGAGGGTGGATCAAATGATCGACCTTGCCTACGTGAAAGCGTAGGGGCAATGTAGTTTGTCAAGACCAAAGGAAAACAATGGATAAAGGATGATAAGATGATAGGATAAGTGGATAAAAAGATGGGACCGATATGACAAGATAGGATAGACCTGGTGGATTGGATTGGATGATGACGATCACATAAATCTCAGGGATGGGATAGTTATCCAAAGCAATAAAATGACTTGGGGGATGATATGATAGATAGATGAGTGATAGGAGATTGGAAAGATGTGCAAGAGAAGCAGGGGTGATGTAAATGGCATTGGGTTGCATGGGGGGAGGCCTATAGCCAGATACCAATGACAAGGGATTGTGAGATGATATGAGGATAAAGATGAAAGAATGGATAGAGATATAGGGATGGGGGATGGGAGGGATTTTTTGGATGGATGGAAATATAAGGATTGGGAGATGAAAAGGATGCTAGGATAGATGGATACGAAGATAAGGATGGGAAGATGGAAAGGATGCTATGATAGATGGATAGGGAGATGAAGGGATGTTATGATAGATGATGTCTCCAAGGACTATGTCACAAAGGAAGCAGATGCCCCCACTCTAGATATGTCACATATGAGGAGGCATGGGGGATAGAAGACAAGTGGATGGAAAAATAAGGGAGATAACTAGATGAGGATAGGATGGGTGACTAAGGAATATGATAGAGCATGGATGAAGGGAATGTATACCAATAGGCATCCAAAGCATGCATAGATAGGTGCCCCTATTTTGATCAAGATCACAAGAAGGATGGAGGGAATGAGAGATAAATGGGATATGATTGTAGGATGCAGAAGATAGGTGGGATGGGGGGAATTTATGAAGAGGACGGATAATAGGAAGATGGGTGCATAGCCGGAAGCATAGCGGATGTAGGGAATGCATATCAGGAAGTTGCCCCCAAGTGCAGATGGGGATTTACACATGACGCCTGTTTGCTAGGTTTTCATCAGGGTATCTATCCAAGGTGCTTGTTTGCCAAGTTTTCACCATTGGACGAATTATTTCTCTTTACTATTTTTTTTTTAAAATTTTTTTTTTGGATTTTTGGACTTTTTGACTTTTTTTTGGATTTTTGTGGATAGCAAGGGGATGAGAATGGATAAGGATAGGGATGTTGATAAGGGGATTTAGAAGACATGCAATAAGGATCAAGGTGTTATGAGCCTATGTTTGAAGTGACTGTTGGATGTTGGTACAACCTTATTAGGCTAAATGGATTACACATGAGGGTGAATTAGAGGGATTTGATGGGGTTGATACATGGGATAATGGATGGGATGCTGGAAAGGGTATGGATAGAACGATGGGGTGGATATGTGATGGGGAGATGTGTTTAGGACCAACATTGGCACATGTGGTGGTGGATGTGGAAAGATAAGGGATGGAGAATGTGGGGATAATGGAGGAGATGGAATGGTGAATTTTGGGACATAAGGACCCAAAACAGACTTAGGATATGAAAAGGGTGTATGATAAGCTTTTGGATTAGTGACTTTGGATGTTCTTACTAATTTTTTATGTGATGGCATTGCATCTTTTTTCTTTGGGATCCACATGGTTTTGATCTTTGCTTTGGTGGGTCTTTGTGGCCTATGGATTTGATGTATATTTTTCTTTTCTTCACCATGTCTTTTGGAGGGGACATGGGGAGCCGTAGATTCATGTGGATGCTTGGATTTATGCATTTTTTCTTTAATAGCCAAAGTGTTTTTAGTAGCAACGGGATGGGTGTGAGGAGATGGATGAGGTGGAGTGATGGAGGTAGGAGTATGGCGATTATGTGTAGATGGAGGATGTTTAGGTAGGTGCCTTTATTGATCCTGACTATGGGGTATGTGAGAGGGATGTTTATGATGGATGAAGGGATGGATAGGATGAGATGGAGGAGGTGATTTTAGGATATAGGAGCCCAAAATAGACGTAGGACCTAGATGAAACATGGGCACGGTAGATGGAGGATTGCAGATGGTAGATGGAGGGATGTAAGGACCCAAAATGGATAAAGTAGATGAAGGAGGAATATGGACAGTGGTTTTGAGATGACACGATAGAGGAGGAGGGATGGCAACATATGATTTGGTGGAGCGATGGAAAGAGTCTATATTTATTTTGGAAGAGGCTTGTTGAGGATGTCTAGAGGTTGTACCAACATTTTTAGATTGTGATTCATGAGTAGTACATCCAAGACCTTGCAGATACAAATGTTTTTTAGCTTGGATGGGCTCTATAATACCTTGCTCATGAAGGCATAAACCTTTTCCTTGATAGTTCATTCTCTTGAGCATTCGATCTAGGACATGATTTTTGTTATTCTGGAAGAATGATGCGAGTTCATTATTAGGTGGAAGAGGAGGGTTGGTGTATATGATTTGTTTTTCTTCTGCGAGGAGACCACCATGGAGGAATGTGAGAGGACCAAGGGGATATGCAAGCGGTGTGGGGATAGCATTTTAAGCGATGGGGGATCATAGGAGGTCGGGATCAAAGAGGAGAATAAAGGAGTCCATAATCGGATCGTTAGTAGTAAATAGAAATATCACAATCGAATCGTCGACAGTCGGCTCAAAGGATCCGTCGGTCGATCGTCGTCGCCATAATCGCAAAGGTAAGACGTCGGATGGTAGGATCTTGATATGGAGAATGGGATATGTTGGAATGCTTTGGATTAGACTCTTGGCGTGACTCATCATGTGTGGGAGGCATGGTAACAGAGTCTTGTTGGGACTCTTCAAGTGGGGAAGATGGAGGGATGGAAGATTCATGAGGTTCATTGGAATGGGTTTTGGTGCTACTAGGGGTGGGAGGAGTGGATTGGATTTGGTTGGATCTAGGGTAGAGGGAGTGGATTGGACTTGGGTGTCTTCGATGGATTGGTGGTTCTTAAGGTAGGAGATGGGGGTTCAATATGGTTTCAATGTTTTGAAGTACTAGGGGTGGTAACAACAATAATAGATGTGGTATGGAGAAGGGTCTCATCACTAGTGACCGTGGATGATAGATCTAGATGGCATGGTTCCATGACTTCAAGATGTGGAGTTGGGGATGGCTTTTTGTAATGAGTCCTTGGAGAACTTCTGAAATGAGAGACTTGCATATGGTTGGCTTGGCTAGGGTGGTAGAAATGGATGAGGGATTATGGACTGGTGGACTAGGGTTAGATGGAGGAATGGGATTGAATGTATGACTATGAGTAGATGGGGGATTAGGATTGGATGGAGGACTAGGAGTAGATGGATGAATAGGATTGGATGGAAGAATAGGAGTAGATGGAGGACTAGGATTGGATGGAGGGTTAAGGTAAGGATATTGGAGTGGTGAATTAAGATAGGGGGACATGGATTGTGGATTAGGACAAGAGAATATAGGTGGTGTAGTGGGACAAGAGGATGTGGGGGATGGATTATAATAAGGGTATTGGAATGGTGGATTAGGATGAGGAGACATGGATGTGGGATTAAGGTAAAAGGGTGCAGATGTAGGATTAGTATGGGAAGATTGGGCAAGAGGATTACGATAGGGGGACATGGATGGGGAATTGTAATAGGAGTATTGGGATGGAAAATTAGGATCAGAGGATGTAGGTGAATGACATGACAAATATGGGGATGAAGAAGATACTGGATATCCACTGTCAAAGGTGGCATAAGGAGCATGATTAGGCATGGATGAAGACATAATAGGATAGCTCATAGGAGTAATTGTACTTTGGAAAGTGGGTGGAGAAAGCTTACTAGATATGATAGTGTCAAGGGGATCTATATCATATACCTCTTGATCAACAAGACTTTCATTATCAGTGTCGACGTAATTAGGGTTTCCCTTGACCACTATTGATGGAGGATGAAGATTCATGATGATGACAGGATAAAGAGGATGGATAAAAGATTTTGGATGGGAATAGATTAAAGCTCAAATTAGGATTTTGATCAAGCTCATATCAGGATTGGACAAAAGCTTAGATTAGGATGATTGGATGGGATTGCTTTTGATTTTGGTGGGATTCGGTAGATGGATGATTAGATCAGGTAGATGATTTGATGAATTTGATTAAAGTACTAGATCGGTTTGATTAGATAAGATCAAATGATTAGATGATGTTGATTGGATAATTATGATTAGATGAAGTTGATAGGATTGGTGTGCTTGGATTGATTAGATGATTGGAGGAATGGATTTGTTTGATTAGATAGGAAGAAACAAAAGATACCACTATATAGAGCTCAAAAAATTAAGCAATTTTGGTTTTTGAATGAAGTTGATCTGATGCACGGTTTGTAAATGACAGCCCAGGGAAGTTAGGGCGTGTCCACCCTGCGATGCGGGGCGTGGCCGCCTCGGGATGGTCAAATTATTGATAGGAGGAAATTGAAGGTACCACTAGATAGAGCTTGGAAAAATAAACAACTTTGGTATTTGGATGAATTCGATTCGACGTACGGTTTGTAAATGACAACTCTGAGAAGTTAGGGGCATGTCCACCCCGCGATGCAGGGCGTGGCCACCCTGGGATGGTCAAATTATTGATAAGAGGAAATGGAAGGTACCACTGGATAGAGCTTGAAAAACTAAGCAACTTTGGTTTTTGGATGAAGTTGATTCGACATATGGTTTGTAAATGACAACCCCAGGAAGTTAGGGGCGTAGTCAGCTTTCTACGGTAAAACAGAGGGCATTGCGTAAAAATGGGGGCGCTGCGTAAAAATGAGGCATTGCATAAAAATGGGGCACCACGTAAAAATGGGGGCGCTGCATAAAAACAGGGCGCTTCCACCTTTCTGCACTGATTATGAGTGGTGTTTGGTGATGTAAATAGTAAAATTATGGCGTTCGCTAGGTGAGGGTATGGACTTTTAAATGGAATATGAGGAAATTAGAATGAACGGGCAAATTGAAGATGATTGTGGAGAATGAGTGGGGATTTAGAATGGTTAAACAAAGATTTGGAATGATAAGATGGAGGTTTAAACGGATCAAATGGAGGTTTTGGGAGACTTAAAGTGACGAAACAGAGGCTTGGGATGATGAGATAATGGTTGGGAATGATTAAATGATGGTTTAGAGGCTAAACGAATCCAAATGGGACGATTTCAAGTGTTCAAGAGGGCAAATCTGCCCCTCTACAGTAAAACAGGGGCGCTGCCACCTTTCTGCAGCAAAACAGGGGCGCTGCCACCTTTCTGCAGTAGAATCAGGGGCATTGCCGCCTTTCTGCGGTAAGACAGAGTTTGGTTTTTAATGGCAATGGCTATGGCAAGGACGCAAAATGATAAAGTAAGGCCAAAGTATCAAAGATTTCATAGGTTTTTCATAAGAAGACACTTCAAGCAAGTACGATCCTATGATTAATATTAAGGGTATGGCCGGTAAAGGTCTTAATCTAGGATA
>VDFB02375253.1:0-22859 GCA_007258455.2 Sequoia sempervirens
TGCTTTCTAGAGGCATGTTTAAATCTTGAATGTTATCCTTGTTTTGGTTTCACTTTTGGAGTTGAAACTTATTGGTTTTATGATGGAGGGGTTGTACGGGTTGTTGAATTTTGTTATGAATTATCGCGAGATGAGTTATGCCTCATGTGGCTTGGTTTTGAGTTATGTGCTTTATCTATTGAGTACAACCCTTGCCTAGATTTGTTTTATGTTAGGGGTCTTAGGGAGAGTGGCTCTTCGTGGGGGTCGGCGCCTCAGTTGGAGGAAGGGGCTAGGAGATCCAATGAGAGCTATGCGATGACACTCTCCACTAGACACCCGTTTGCCTTGTTTCTTGTTGTCTCTGGAATTATGTACTAAATTGTTGTTTCAGATTTATATGGAATCATGTTCTATTTATCGCTTCAGATTTATTTGGAATTGTATTTTGAATGTTGTATCAGTTCTTCTAGAAATGTCTTTTGGATGTTGTATCAGTTCTTCTAGTTTTGTACTCTTATTGTTGATTCAGATTCTTGTGAATATGATTTATGAATGTTCCTTGGTGACTTTTTTAATTATTATTGCTTGGGTTAATCGTGATGAGTTTCATAGCTTTATTTTATTATGTTGACTCGTGAATGTTGTTGGTTATGTCATTGTAATCTCTGAAATTGTATTTGAGTTTGTACGTTGTTGTTCTCTTGGAGTCAGTTTTGACATTCATGGTCGGGATCTCTTCCTTGTCACCTCTGAGCATGGGGGGTGAGTTATTCATAATTCACATGGTTGGGTGGAACGTGCTCCGCACCCGTTGGGTTCCCCATCAGCATTCTTTGTTTGCAGCATTCCTTCAGTTGGAGTTTGTTCCAGTGGATCATTTTTAATTCAAATATTATTGTACTTTGTATCATCCCACTTGTAGGGGAAATGTACTGTAACTCATTATTCAGAGCATGTAATCTTATGTTTATACGATGATGTAATAGTTAGGATCCTTTGTAACATTATTGGATGAGATTCTATATGATTGTAATATGGGATGTAGTGATACTTTCACTCTTGGTTTATGGATGTACTTTTATTAATGATTATTGTAATATAAATTGGTCAATTTGTTTAATAATTATCTTTTACTTTTGTTTTAGTTGTGTTGCGATGTGACCTCGCGTGCCCCAGAGAATGTAACACTTAGTTGTTAATGTGCAATGTAAATGTAATTAATGTTCGGATGCATGTTTACTTTATGTTATTTAAAAAAAAAAATTGTTTTCAATGTTTGTTCTCTAGGGTTTGCACGATGAGCATTACAACATTGGTATCAGAGCACTAGGTTCATATACTAGGCATTCTAGTTTCATATGAGCCCATTATGTTGTCCTAGTGAATTTGTTAAGTGAAGTTCTTAAGTGATCATGATGATCATGTTGGATTGTGGAAAGGATGTAAAGATTTGAGCCACATAGTTGTTGGAAAGTAAGTGTACTTGTGGAATTATGTATATAATTGTACTTCCCTTGTAAATGTGAGAAACCAGTAACTGTGCATCGGTTGAGTGTTGTGAATACCCCGTACTTGCTTTGTGGGCCCATAACCCACAGGTCTTAGGATGGAGATACGATGTACCCATCCATTCAGTATATGTTGTATTTGGTGTGGGATTAACCATACCATTATGGGTGTTTGTATGTTTGTTACCTTATTAAGGGCCAACCCACGTGTGGTTGAAAATCTATACATATAAGAGTAGCCAAAAGCTAGTTTCATGGATTCTTTTCTTTTGGTTCTCTAGTCCCTCAATCTGTGAAGGGGTAGTAGCAGCCACAAAGTTCCTTGGGCAGAGTGTGTAGCATACGCATATTGTGACGCAGAGTAGTCTTAGCTCAACCGATCCTGACGAAACTTACTCACTACTTCCCCTTATGATGGATTAGGGTACTTGATCCATATGTGCTAGCCTAAACCCCATAGTTTTGAGTATAGCAGCATTGGATTGTTAGTTTATGCTTGGCCCTCCATAGGGACGTTGACCTGGCATTAGCGAGTCAACCTTGTTTGTATGAGAGGTGAAGTTGTATAGCCCCATATTGATATGCTCATATATGTATTGCATACACCGTATCTACACATGTTCTAACATGATGCAATGGATATGATGCCACATCCCACTGATGTTCTGACATAGTGCTGGTGATGATGTCATGTTGCTAATGGTAGCGAGCTGGGCTCGAGGACACGATGCCACGTGCATAGACACGTGAAGGCACACTATGAGATTGTGTTATGATAGCCTAATTGTGTGATGACCGTAATGGGGCCTCACACACTTGTAGAGGGATACTCATGTTTGCTTTCGATAGTGTTTGGGTCGGTTAGCATATGGGTATGTCCTAGCCATGTATACCTCTGGCGATGGCGAGTACCTGCGTGTGCCTTCTCCATGAGGTATCACTATGCAGAGTGTGTCTACACGTGCCTACTTCCGCAGAGCCACAGACACACCACCATGCGGCATATGTCAATGCGTGCCTTCTCTGGTTGGTGTATGACCATGTCGCGTGATGACGTGAGGCAGGGTGTAGCCGAGGAGCACACTCTAGGTCATGTGGATGGCATGCTCACTCTGCACCACATGAGGGCTATTGTTATAGCCGGACGATGTTCCCTCCTTCCTCGTTTGGTGGCTAGTATCTAGTCACACAGTGTTGTATTGTGCAATTTTGAAGATTGAGGACTTCCTATATGATTCTTGATGATTTTCAATTGACCTTGAAGGCTGACATTTTTTTTTTATGTTTGATTGTAATGGTTTAGCCACACTTTGTGACTTATTCTCTCATAGCCCTTGTGGTTACATTTGATTTAGTGTTGACATTGCACACATTTCTTGCTTTACTATTGAAATTGAATCTTATTTGATGTTTGTTTTATGACTTTGGTGGCTAAACTAGTTTATCCTTGTTGTTTTTGAGGTCAGACATGTGTTGTATTGTGATTCCTCTCCAGGGACATATGAGGCAGACTTGGTGAGTGTATACGAGGAAGTAGACACAGGGAACCTTGAGGATGGGGGTATGTGAGGCTATTTTTATAGCTAGGACCCACTACCCACCTATGTGTGATGACTATCTCTTAGAGGCTAACCACCTTATATAACAAGAGATAGATCATTGTGGCCTTGCTTGGATGGTCTCACTATGTGTGTGTGGCCTAACTCCATCAAGCCACTGAGTGTGAGGTATGGTTTATGTGAGATGGATTTTGGCTCTTGACTCATGGATTATGTATTGTGGATTAGTATGCTGCTTTCCGGCGTCCAGATGGACCCTTGTGTAGCCTTGTTATGTGATTCTCAGTGATGTGAATTTGTGTGTATGTGAATAATGCATGGATATAGTACTTAGATTCTTGAGATTTTATTTACTTCCCTTCTATTGTTCTCATCTAATATTTGGAACTTGTTCTTCGGTGGTGTTGTAGGACGATGCCTAGAGGTCGCGATCTTGATAGGGGTGGTCATCAGAGCACTCTTTTTTTTAATGTCCATGAGGGTGGTCATGAGGAACATTTGAGCCCTCAATTACGCCCCTTGCTTGAGGAAATTCTTAACCGGCTTGGCCCAAGACAGGAGAGAAATTGACAAATGGTAAGGGAAAGAGAAAGGTTCCCTAGGAGAAGAGGTGTTTCAGTTGTAGTAAGACTTATAATGGATCTCTTAAGGGAACGTTCTCCTACCTTCCATAGTCATAGTGGTGGTTTGGAGGATGAGACTTGGATGATTGGTGTCTGAATTGGTGGGCATCTTTTGTCTAGGAGAATCTGTAGTTGGTTGCAAGCCCAACTTTATTGGCTTGACCAGTCAACTCGGAGCACTCAGACTACAGCTAGTAGGGGCCGAATTCGACAGGATGGTGCACCTCCTCAAGGTAGAAGAAACGATAGACATGCAGGATGTTTCTCTTGTGGCCAGCAGGGTCATGTAGCTATGCAATGTCCTCAAAGGAGCACACCTGAATTCAGTCAAAGACCGATAGTCACAGAGCCAACAAGGGATGATGTGGGTCAGATCTGTAGAGCAATTGAAGTAGTTGATGACCGCCAGGATCAGAGCACAGATGTGGAGACTATAGGTAGCAGACATGTAGCTGACTCGGGAGCCCATGAGAATTCTACGATATAGGAGACTGATGTAGTGCTTCTTATGTTGTGTTATACCCCCATGTTACTGATATTCTTTGTTACTATTTGTTACTCTTATCTAATAGTGTGATACTGGTTTGTGATGGTGACTAGTTCACCGATTTGGTGTGTGTTGATGCCTCTTGTTTTAGGGAATCTTATTTTCTTTTGTTTGCCGACTTCCAGGAGTAAGCTGAATTTATGGGGGGGAGGATGTAATACCCCTCCTGTTACTGTTTAGATTTGTTTTTTCTATGTTTTGATTGGGTACTTTGATACTGTGATGAGACTATTATTGTTTGGTTTGGTTAGTAGACCTTGTTGTTTATGCCTATACATTTGAGGACATGGTTATTGATATGATATTGTGGTTGGTGATATTAGTTTGATTTAAGTAACATTGTGATGCATTAATTTAGTAAATTATGTTATGATATGATTTGTTAGTTTAGAAATGATTAATTTATCAGTTATATTATATTGTTTGGATAGATGTGATGAAGGACAATGTAGCACCACTCGTTCGCGGGTGCCCTGCTATGCTACAATTCCTTCTCACAATACAATGCTTTGATTTTATATACATATGCACATGTACATGACTTTGTTTGTATGCAGGGATTGCAAGTACATAGTCTCGATTCCATCTGCTTCGGTAGGACAGGGCGAGCACCAATAACCCAGTGGCATAATGTTGAAACAGAGATGACTTGGAAGTCATCCCATCCCATGTTGTCAAATCGTCCCGATTGAATGGTAATGTGTGTTCTTGTAATTGTCCTTTATGCAATTATTATTGTGTTCGTGTTGCTCTTGTCGTATGTTATTCATGTTGGTATTTTATAAGTTGTGGCTGATTCAATTAAATGATGGTAATAATTGTTTATAATGTTAGATTAAATTGTATTTAAATATTTAAAAAGTTTTAGTTTAAAAGTCATGTATTTTATTATAGGCTAATTAAATATTAAATTATGTTTTTTTAATTTAATTAAATTATCTTATTGAAGATAATTATAAAATAAATAAATTAAATAAATCAAATTATGTGCAAAGCAAGTAAAGCTTGCAAAAGCTGATTTAAAACAAAAAGTATTGAAGAATAAAAATAAATAAATAAATAAAAGAATGGAAAAAGTTGTGTGAACGAAGGAGAATTGAGATTTGACTGAAAAGCTTGCTTTCAAAGATATAATTTCTTTTATTGTGGTTTTTTGAGAGCTTTTGGAAGAAATTGGTAATATATTTTATTTAATTGAAATTTTTGAGGGTTTTTCCACACAGAGGATTATTGAGACAGAAGCTTCACAAGTGAATAGTTATGTATTGTTGAAATCTTCTGTAGTTTTCGGGGGGTTTTTCAATCTTTTGCTTGTATTATGTTGAAGAGAATTTTCTAAATAAAGAATTGGATTCAAATTCGAGCACGGTATTCTAGAGAGGAGATTTTGAAGCAAGAACGAGAAGCTCTTCGTAGAGGCCATTAGGATCAAACAAGCGTCATCAGATTCTCAAATAAGCTCATGACTCCAGGTTTTATCTACTTCTTCTCTAGTCTTCTGATTTATAGAAAACAGAAAAATAATTAGATTATTTGGTGAAAGAAAAATGAAACCTTAGAAAAGAGAAATTATTGAAAAGTGAAAACTACTAAAGAAATTAAAAAAGATTGTCTATGAAAATTTTCTCTATGAATATTCCTTCATTTTGGCGTTGAGAAAATAATGTTGTGTTTGTGAAAATAAACTTTATGTCTTAAATTGATTCTGGTTGCTTCTTTTGAAAATATACATAGTTTTCTTTGAGAACAATTTATTTTGGGGATTATGAAAATATATCCTTTATATATATATATATATATAGATTTTTTTTATATAAGTTATTTTTATTTGTTCTTCTGTCTCTCCGTACCTGTAACTGGGATATTTGTTCTTATGGAATATGTATATAAATATATTATATATATATATGTGTATATATATAAATTGAGAGAGAGAGCAAGATATATATATAAATAATTTATTTTTCATACTAAAGTGATTCAAAAATTGAATTTTTAATGAATGGTCAAGGAATCTATATACAAAGGGATTCATGAGGGTTATTTTATTAAATTTGAAATCGTGCTTTTAAAAAAAATAAAAAATAAAAAAATTATTGTTTTGGGGTTCGGGGGAAGGGACGGCCATAGACGTACCCCCCTCCCTGCACCCCCTGTCGCGCCTGTACTGCGTGCAGCAGTCAATAAGACTGCTGCGGGCAGTCCTAAAGGTCGTCAGCCTTTACTTTAAATGTGAGCCTTTTCCTTATATTTATATATATATATATATATATATATAAATATATATATGTGTGTGTGTGTGTGTGTGTGGTGTATATTTAATTTACTAAAAATGATTATTATATTTCATTTTATTTAAAATGTTAATTATGGTTATTTTATTTAATATGTTAATTAATGTTCATATATATATATGACATTATTTCATCATTTATTATATTAAATAAATATCTTTTTAAACAGAAATTTGTATTACCTCTGGTTGTATATGTACTTAGACTCATATAGAGAGGGATAGACTTTCTTGGATTGGAATTTTAATTTTTGTAATGATCAGAATATTGGGGAAATTAATTTGATTAATCAATTGGGAATGAGTTAAATTTAATGGTGCAACTTTGTAAAATTATTTTGAGCGTTTAATTGGGATTGTGATAGGAAATGATGTATTGTTGAATATGTTGTATTAAATGTTGAACCTTAGGAACTTATTTATTTTTCCATTTTGTTGTTGATGGCTTCTTTGTTTTAATGTGGGAACTCTGTCGTAATTATGAGTCAATGTTAGTTATTGTGAACCTTGCTTTCTAAGGCATGTTTAAATCTTGAATGTTATCCGCATTTTGGTTTCACTTTTGGAGTTGAAACTTATTGGTTTTATGATGGAGGGGTTGTACGGGTTGTTGAATTTTGTTATAAATTATCGAGAGAAGAGTTATGCCTCACGTGGCTTGGTTTTGAGTTATGTGCTTTATCTGTTGAGTACAACCCTTGCCTGGATTTGTTTTATGTTAGGGGTCTTAGGGAGAGTGGCTCTTTGTGGGGGCCGATGCCTCAGTTGGAGGAAGGGCCAGGAGATCCCATGAGAGCTATACGATGACACTCTCCACTAGACACCTGTTTGCCTTGTTTCTTGTTGCCTTTGGAATTGTGTACTAAATTGTTGTTTCAAATTTATATGGAATCATGTTCTATTTATTGTTTTAGATTTATTTGGAATTGTATTTTGAATGTTGTATCAATTCTTCTAGAAATGTCTTTTGGATGTTGTATGGGTTCTTCTGGTTTTGTACTCTTATTGTTGATTCAGATTCTTGTGAAAATGATTTATGAATGTTCCTTGGTGACTTGTTTAATTGTTATTGCTTGGGTTAATTGTGATGAGTTTCATAGCTTTATTTTATTATGTTGACTCGTGAATGTTGTTGGTTATGTCATTGTAATATCTGAGTTTGTATTTGAGTTTGTACTTGGTTGTTCTCTTGGAGTTGGTTTTGACATTCATGGTTGGGATCTCTTCCTTGTCACCTCTGAGCAAGGGGGGTGAGTTATTCATAATTCACATGGTTGGGTGGAACGTGCTCCACACCCATTGGGTTCCCCATCAACATTCTTTGTTTGCAGCATTCCTTCAGTTGGAGTTTGTTCCAGTGGATCATTTGTAATTCAAATATTATTGTACTTTGTATCATCCCACATGTATGGGAAATGTATTGTAACTCATTATTGAGAGCATGTAATCTTATGTTTATACGATGATGTAATAGTTAGGATCCTTTGTAACATTATTGGATGAGATTCTATATGATTGTAATATGGGATGTAGTGATACTTTCACTCTTGGTTTATGGATGTACTGTTATTAATGATTATTGTAATATAAATTGGTCAAGTTGTTTAATAATTATCTTTTACTTTGGTTATTAGTTGTTTTGCGAAGTAATCTTGAGTGCCCCAAAGAATGTAACGTTAAGTTATTAATGTGCAATGTAAATGTAATTAATATGTAAATGTAATTAATGTTCGGATGTATCTTTACTTTATGTTATTTAAAAAAAAAAAATTGTTTGCAATGTTTGTTCTCTAGGGTTTGCACGGTGGGCGTTACAACATTGGTATCAGAGCACTAGGTTCATATACTGGGCACTCTAGTTTCATATGAGCCCATTATGTTGTCCTAGTGAATTTGTTAAGTGAAGTTCTTAAGTGATCACGATGATCATGTTGGATTGTGGAAAGGATGTAAAGATTTGAACCACGTAGTTGTTGGAAAGTAAGTGTACTTGTGTAATTATGTATGTAATTGTACTTCCCTTGTAAATGTGAGAAACCCATAACTGTGCATCGGTTAAGTGTTGGGAATACCCCATACTTTCTTTGTGGGCCCATAACCCATAGGTCTTAGGATGGAGATACGGTGTACCCATCCATTTAGAATATGTTGTATTTGGTGTGGGATTAACCATACCATTATGTGTGTTTGTATGTTTGTTACCTGATTGAGGGCCAACCCACGTGTGGTTGAAAATCTATACATATAAGAGTAGCCAAAATCTAGTTTCATGGATTCTTTTCTTTTGGTTCTCTAGTCCCTCAATCTGTGAAGGGGTAGTAGCAGCCACAAAGTTCCTTAGGCGGAGTGTGTAGCGTACGCATATTATGGCCAGTGCAGTCTTAGTGTAGCTCAACCCATCCGCAAAACATACTCACTACTTCATGATGGATCAAGGTACTTGATCCATATGTGCTAGCCTAAAACCCCACAAAGCTTTTAGTATAGCAGCATTGGATTGTTAGTTTATGTCTAGCCATCCATAGGGATGTTGACCTGGCATTCATGAGTCAACCTCATCTTTATGAGAGGTGAAGCTCGAGTAGCCCCATATTGATATGCTCATATATGTATTGCATACACCTGACCGCATTACGTTCTCATTACGATGCAATGGATACGATGCCACACCCTAGTGATGTTTCGACATAGTGCTAGTGATGATGCCATGTTGCTGATGGTAGCAAGCTGGGCTCGAGGACACGATGCCACATGCATAGACATGTGAAGGTGCACTATGAGATTGTGTTATGATAGCCTACTTCTGTGATGAGCGTAATGGGGCCTCACACACTTGTAGAGGGATACTCATGTTTGCTTTCAACAGTGTTTGGGTTAGTTAGCATATGGGTATGTCCTAGCCATGTATACCTCTGGCGACGACGAGTACCTGTGTGTGCCTTCTCCACGAGGTATCACTATGCGGGGTGTGTCTGTGCGTGCCTACTCTCAGAGCCACTGCACACACCGGCCATCAACATACCGCCGCTGTGTGCCTTCTCTGGATGGCATATGACCATGTCGCATGACAACGCGAGGTAGAGTGTAGCCGAGGAGCACACTCTGGGTCATGTGGATGGCATGCTCACTCTGCACCACATGAGGGCTATTGTTATAGCCAGACGATGTTCCCTCCTTCCTCGTTTGGTGGCTAGTATCTAGTCACATAGTGTTGTATTGTGCAATTTTGAAGATTAAGGACTTCCTATATGATTGTTGATGATTTTCAATTGACCTTGACGGCTGACATTTTGTTTATGTTTGATTGTAATGGTTTAGCCACACTTTGTGACTTATTCTCTCATAGCCCTTGTGGTTACATTTGATTTAGTGTTGAAATTGCACACATTTATTTCTTTACTGTTGAAATTGAATCTTATTTGATGTTTGTTTTATGACTTTGGTGGCTAAACTAGTTTATCCTTGTTGTTTTTGAGGTTGGCCATGTGTCGTATTGTGATTCCTCTCCAAGGACGTATGAGGCGGACTTGGTGAGTGTATACAAGGAAGTAGACGCAGGGAACCTTGAGGATGGGGGTATGTGAGGCTATTTTATAGCTAGGAACCACTACCCACCTATGTGTGATGACTATCTCTTAGAGGCTAACCACCTTATACAACAAGAGATAGATCATTGTGGCCTTGCTTGGATGGTCTCACTATGTGTGTGTGGCCTAACTCCATCAAGCCACTGAGTGTGAGGTATGGTTTATGTGAGATGGATTTTGGCTCTTGGCTCATGGATTATGTATTGTGGATTAGTATGCTGCTTTTCAGCGTCCAGATGGACCCTTGTGTAGCCTCGTTATGTGATTCCTGGTGATGTGAATTTGTGTGTATGTGAATAATGCATGGATATAGTACTTAGATTCTTGAGATTGCAGCTAACTCAGGAGCCCATGAGAATTCTACGATATAGGAAAATGATATAGTGCTTCTTATGTTGTGTAATACCCCCATGTTATTGATATTCTTTGCTACTATTTGTTACTCTTATGTGTTAGTGTGATACTGGTTTGTGATGGTGACTAGTTCACCGATTTGGTGTGTGTGGATGCCTCCCGTATTAGGGAATCTTATTTTCTTTTGTTTGCTGGCTTCCAAGAGTAAGCCAAATTTATGGGGGGGAGGATGTAATACCCCTCCTATTACTGTTTAGATAAAAAAAATTCTATGTTTTGATTTGGTACTTTGATACTGTGATGAGACTGTTATTGTTTGGTTTGGTTAGTAGACCTTGTTGTTTATGCCTATACATTTGAGGACATGGTTATTGATATGATATTGTGGTTGGTGATATTAGTTTGATTTAAGTAACATTGTGATGCATTAATTTAGTAAATTATGTTATGATATGATTTGTTAGTTTAGAAATGATTAATTTATCGGTTATATTATATTGTTTGGATAGATGTGATGAAGGACAGTGTAGCACCACTTGTTCGTGGGTGCCCTGCTATGCTGCGATTCCTTCTCACAATACAATGCTTTGATTTTATATACGTATGCACATGTACACGACTTCGTTTGTATGCAGGGATTGCAGGTACATAGTCTTGATTCCACCTGCTTCGGCAGGATAGGGTGAGCACCAATAACCCAACGGCATAATGTTGAAACAGAGATGACTTGGAAGTCATCCCGTCCCATGCTGTCAAACCTTCTCGATTGAATGGTATTGTGTGTTCTTGTAATTGTCCTTTCTGCAATTATTATTGTGTTTGTGTGAGTGTCTTGTCATATGTTATTCATGTTGGTATTTTATAAGTTGTGATTGATTCAATTAAATGATGGTAATAATTGTTTAGTATAATGTTAGAATAAATTATATTTAAATATTTAAAAAGTTTTAGTTTAAAAGTCATGTAGTTTATTATAGGCTAATTAAATATTAAATTATGTTTTGTTAATTTAATGAAATTATCTTGTTGAAGATAATTATAAAATAAATAAATTAAATAAATCAAATTATGTGCAAAGCAAGTAAAGCTTGCAAAAGCTGATTTAAAACAAAAGTATTGAAGAATAGAAAAATAAATAAATAAAAGAATGGAAAAAGTTGTGTGAACGAATGAGAATTGAGATTTGACTAAAAAGCTTGCTTTCAAAGATATAGTTTCTTTTATTGTGGATTTTTGAGAGCTTTTGGAAGAAATTGGTAATATCTTTTATTTAATTGAAATATTTGAGGGTTTTTCCACACAGAGAGGATTATTGAGACAGAAGCTGCACAAGTGACTAGTTATGTATTGTTGAAATCTTCTATAGTTTTGGGGGTTTTTCAATCTTTTGCTTGTATTATGTTGAAGAGAATTTTCTGAATAAAGAATTGGATTTGAATTCGAGAATGGTATTCTGGAGAGGAGATTTTGAAGCAAGAACGAGAAGCTCTTCGTAGAGGCCATCAGGATCAAACAAGCATCATCAGATTCTCAAATAAGCGTAGGACTCCAAGTTTTATCTACGTCTTCTCTGGTCTTCTGATTTATAGAAAATAGAAAAATAATTAGATTATTTGGTGAAAGAAAACATGAAACCTTAGAAAAGAGAAATTATTGAAAAGTGAAAACTACTAAAGAAATTAAAAAAGATTGTCTATGAAAATTTGCTCTATGAATATTCCTTCAATTTGGCTTTGAGAAAATAATGTTGTGTTTGTGAAAATAAACTATATGTCTTAAATTGATTCTGGTTGTTTCTTTTGAAAATATACATAGTTTTCTTTGAGAACAATTTATTTTGGGGATTATGAAAATATATCCATTATATATATATATATATATATTTTTTATATAAGTTATTTTTATTCTATTCGTTTGTCCCTCTATACCTGTAACTAGGATATTTTGTTCTTCTAAGTTATATTCATGATTATATTAGATATATGTGTATATATATACAAATTTCGTATATATATATATATATATAAATTATTTTTTAATGCACTTGAAAGTATTTGAAATTGTGGTTAAAATTGAATTTTGGCGTAATAGTGATTAAAGAAATCATACCGAGGACAAGTTTATTTTATTAAAATTGTGTTTTTTGTTTTTTTAAAAATAAATGAAAATTTTTTAAAAAGGAATCAAATTTTGTTTTATTACCTATTATTTTGTATAGAGGTTGGGAAAGGATGAGAAGTGACACCACCCCATTCCCGTGTTGTGGCCTTACAACGTCCTTATGAACTATGTGTACTGTGATCTATGGGCTTGCTACATATAGCGGCCACAGCCAAGGTTCGCGTGGCGGTCCCACTTACTTTCCCATACTCATTGAAAATTCATTTTTGTTATATATATATATATATTATTCTTTTAAAAAAAAAAGAAAAGAAATGTAATTGTTTTTGAAATAAAATATTAATGATTTTTATTAAATAAAATATTAATGTATTATTTATATATATATATATCTAATGTTCTTTGTTTTGTTTAGAATTATATATTTTGATATAGAATTATGGTTTAATTATGGGCAAGCAAATTACATAAATTTCATCGAACATGTTGTGTTTCCTTATATCGATTCAAAATTGAAATGTTTTATGCAATTGAGTAAATTTTTTTCCTTAAGCTATGAAATCATGTAATCTTGCTATCGTTTTCCATTTAATTGTTGTAAACTTTACTCTTGGATGTGGGAACCTAGTTGTAATTTGTGAAACCTTGTTCGAGAGGCATGTTTAATCTTGAATGTTATCCTCGTTTTGGTTTCACTTTTGGAGTTGAAACTTATTGGTTTTATGATGGAAGGGTTGTACGGGTTGTTGAATTTTGTTATGAATTATCGCGAGATGAGTTATGCTTTGCGTGGCTTAGTTTTGAGTTATTTGCTTTATCTGTTGAGTATAACCCTTGTCTCGATTTGTTTTATGTTAGGGGTCTTAGGGAGAGTGGTTCTTCGTGGGGGCCAACGCCTCAGTTGGAGGAAGGTCCAGGAGATCCCATGAGAGCTATACGATGACACTCTCCACTAGACAACTATTTGCCTTGTTTCTTGTTGCCTCTGGAATTGTGTACTGAATTGTTGTTTCAGATTTATATGGAATCATGTTCTATTTATTGTTTCAAATTTATTTGGAATTGTATTTTGAATGTTGTATCAGTTCTTCTGGAAATTTCTTTTGGATGTTGTATCAGTTCTTCTAGTTTTGTACTCTTATTGTTGATTTAGATTCTTGTGAAAATGATTTATGAATGTTCCTTGGTGACTTGGTTAATTGTTATTGCTTGGGTTAATTGTGATGAGTTTCATAGCTTTATTTTATTATGTTGACTCGTGAATGTTGTTGGTTATGTCATTGTAATCTCTAAGTTTGTATTTTGTTGTTCTCTTGGAGTCAATTTTGACATTCATGGTCGGGATCTCTTCCTTGTCACCTCTAGGCATGGGGGGTGAGTTATTCATAATTCACATGGTTGGGTGGAACGTGCTCTGAACCCGTTGGGTTCCCCATCAGTATTCTTTGTTTGTAGTATTCCTTCAATTGGAGTTTGTTCTAGTGGATCATTTTTAATTCAAATATTATTGTACTTTGTATCATCCCACATGTATGGGAAATTTGTTGTAACTCATTATTGAGAACATGTGATCTTATGTTTATACGATGATGTAATAGTTAGGATAATTTGTAACATTATTAGATTAGATTCTATATGTTTGTAATATGGGATGTAGTGATACTTTCACTCTTGGTTTATGGATGTACTTTTATTAATGATTATTGTAACATAAATTGATCAAGTTGTTTAATAATTATCTTTTACTTTTGTTTTAGTTGTGTTGTGATGTGACCTTGTGTGCCCTAGAGAATGTAACACTTAGTTGTTAATGTGCAATGTAAATGTAATTAATGTTCAGATGCATGATTACTTCATTTTTTTTAAAAAAATAAAATTGTTTGCAATGTTTGTTCTCTGGGGTTTGCACGACGGGCGTTACACTATTAAAGTACTTAAGAACTACTTATATCTTAAACCTAAACTATTTAAAGTACTTCAAGAATTAATTTTTCAATAAAATTAAACTATTTCAACACTTGAAAATTACTTATCTACTCGAAATAGGTACTGTGATAAATTAGCTCAATATCTAACACTTCTGAAAGTAATTAGTAGAAAAAATTAATTAAAACCTTTTCCAAATAGAATAAAAGTCAAACCAGTTTCGACCAAATGATTTTTTCTCATTTTTTTATCACCATGATCCCCAATGGTGACGTGAGAGCATACAATGATTACATAATCCTACTTATAATCTTCGAGTTAATAAATCAAATTGCTACTTTTACTCATACTAATTAAGTTCTTATCATAATTTAAAATGGACCAATTAACCATATTTTAGTATAATCAAATTCAATATGCATCAAACAAAACTATAGAATATGATATGCAAGAGCTATAAATCTGATCTATTAGGCTTACAAGTATTAAAGCTTTTGCTAAAATATATTAAAGTGACATGTCTATGTTACACATCTCTTCTCTTGAAATTGAGTTCTAGGAAAGTATCAATAACTATTATTATTCTAAAATACATGAAGATTATCTTCTAGTATATATTTAACTAATAATAGTTTGATTAATTTTTTAAATAAACTACAATCCTTCGAACCTACTATTACAATATAGAATCCTTAAATAATAATATCATTGAAAATGATTGAATTATATTAATTATCTAAAATTCCTTTTCCATTTAACTTACTAATATATTATTAAGCACAATTAATAGTAGTTACATTGTAGTATTTTAACTATTTGATTTACTCTTTAAAATATGTAAATCTAGAGCTCTAGTTGCAATACTACTTTAATATATTATATTTACTCTAGATATTGAATTAATTCTAAATTTAGAAACTAGTTGTGCAATATAAGTCAAATTGATGAATTTGATAACTAACCATTTTGGTTTTTCCATTGAAAATAAGTTAATACTAATTTTACTTATTTGGTGACACTTACCCTTCCTAATTACCTAATGGTATCTCACCTTGGAAAAAATTATACTAAGTGAATATACACTAACTATTCTTTTTCTATTTACCCTTAAAAATCATTTTTGAAATATAAAATTAATTGAACATATTCCTTGAAAATATTTATTACCAATTACTATGAAATAAATTTAACTAAATAAATTAACATTATTTATCTTTAATATATTAATAGTAATTAACTTCTAATATAGCACTCACAAAGTAATTATAAAATAATACTTAAAAATTACATAAACTAAAACATTTCTAAATATCTAAAATTACAAATCTTCTTTGAGAAATAAATTATCTTTAAAGATATATTTAATCTAACACTAATTAAATTTTAAATATAAACCAATTCTATTTCTAATATACCTTTGCAAAATAAATGATTTGAGACTAACTAATTTTGCAAAATATGTATTATTTTTGAAATATCAATTGCCTTTATATTTTAAATAAAAATTAACACTGTTGTACAACACTATGTTTGAAAATAAGCTCTAATAAATTATTTTGAATTTAAATGATAATCATGAACAATGAATCTAATTATGTTATCTTATTAAAAAAATTAAAAGTCAATATGATTAATCATGAATTTGTGAAGAAAATCAAAACTCTAAAAGAATCTTTAAATAGATTTTGAAACTTCTAATTGTTTAATAAACAATTATATACTAAACCTACTAATCTAAAATTTTGTGCGGAAAATAAATAATTAGATAAATAAATCAAGAGGCTTCTAATTTAGTTGTTGTTCAACTTTCATTAAGGAAAAAAAAAAAAAAAACCATAAAAGAAAGCTTTCTAATTTATTTCTTTTAGATGAAACTTCCATTAAAAATGATTTGACAAGTTTGTAAGGAAATCAAAGTATTTGATTATAGAAATATTTTTTTGAATTTCTATTTTAATAATTGAGTTAAAGCTTTAACAAAGGAACTAAGTTTATAATTATATTCTTTTTTTTGGAATGAAGTAAAGAATAAAAAATAGACACATCTAATTGGGGTATGTGTAGGATCATCATAGAAAAAGCATGCTCTTAAGTGGTGAAAAATTTAGAAAAATCAGAGTTAGGCAACTTGACATAAAATTTAAATAAGTTATCTATATTATTTCAAAAATATGTAAGAATAGAATCTGTAGCAAATTGAATGTAGTTTCTAAACTACTAGTTTAAAAAAAAAAAAAATCTATTTTGTGAAAATTTGAAATTTCAATCTTTGATGAGTACTTAAATTTTGAAGGAAAAAAATAAGTAGGTGTCTTTTTACGACCACCTAACCACAATAAAATGATAATTTTTATAATATTTTAGATATGAAGTAGAGGGACTCGTAAATAAGATGTGATGCATATTTTTTGTAATTTTTTCCAAAAAAAAATAGTATAATTTTTTTTTATTACAAATTTTAAAAATAATAAAAACTCATATGTCTGACCACCTTAACTGTAATACCCCCATGTTACTGATATTCTTTGCTACTATTTGTTACTCATATGTGTTAGTGTGATATTGGTTTGTGTTGGTGATTAGTTCACCGAATTGGTGTGTGGGGATACCTCCCGTATTAGGGAATATTATTTTCTTTTGTTTACCGGCTTCTAGGAGTAAGCCAAATTTATGGGAGGGAGGATGTAATACCCCTCCTATTACTGTTTAGATTTGTCTTTCTATGTTTTGATTTGGTACTTTGTTACTATGATGAAACTGTTATTGTTTGGTTTGGTTAGTAGACTTTGTTGTTTATGCTTATACATTTGAGGACATGGTTATTGATATGATATTGTGGTTGGTGATATTAGTTTTATTTCAGTAACATTGCGATGCATTAAATTAGTAAACTATGTTATGATGTGATTTGTTAGTTTAGAAATGTACTCTCATCATTTATATTATAATTGTTAGAATAGATGTGATGAAAAGATAGGGTAGCATCACTCATTCGTGAGTGCTATGCTATGCTGCAATTCCTTCTCACAATGTAATGATTTGATTATATATATATATATATGTACATGTACATGACCTTGTTTGGATGTAGGGATTGCAGGTACATAGTCTCGATTCCACCTGCTTCGGTAGGATAGGGCGAGCACCAATAACCCAACGAAAAAATGTTGAAACAGAGATGACTTGGAAGTCATCCTGTCCCATGTTGTCAAACCATCCCAATTGAATGGTATTGTGTGTTGTGTTGCATTTCGATAATTTATTACTGTGTTTTGTGTAGTGTCCTGTTCATATGTTATTTACGTTGGTATTTTATAAGTTGTGTAACACCCCTTCATTTTGTTATTTTGATCGAACAGTGTTCGCTATGTATATTTTGCCTTGTCAGCATGTTGGTTATAAACTTGGTTACTTTTGATCACTAATTATTAAGCGATGTAAACACTATGTTTTGATGTGATGGTACTTTTATCAAATGATGTTATTATTTCATGTTATGGATTAAATTATCATGTATGTGAATTATTGCTGCTTCATGTTTTGATTTTGCAATTAATGGTTAGAGATGTCAGTTAGCGTTATTGTATTGGTGAAGGGGACGGGATCACATCACTCGCATGCGAGTGCCCTGTGATTCCGCGACTTCCTCTTCACGGTGTGTTTTGATGTTTATATATATATGAATGCATGTTCGACACTTGGGTTGTGTGCAGGATGCAGGTACCGGACATTGACTCCACCTGATTTCATAGGTCTGAGCATGTCCTTTATTCAACGGAAATGATTGGGAGATAGTAGCTTGGGTTTCTGTGTCATGACATCACCCTAGCCATAGTGGGTCGTCAGGTTGTCAGTTGGGTTAAGCTATTGGTCTTGTCATCTTGTCTCCCTTTGCATGCATGATTTAAATTTCCTTGTTAAACGGCGTTGCTTTATTTAATTTTATTGCCAAAAATACATAATAGAGTGCTCATTGATTTATTAGTTGATTTAATGCAATTGGTAAATAATTTAACTGGGAATTAGATTTATTGTGGATTAAGTAAATTAAGTCCAAAGGTGTTAGCATTATTAAATGAAGAGACAAAAGAAAATCTATATATATTTCGAAGTTGTGTTGCATTCCTCTTGTAGGAAAATAAAATTAAAATAAATAAATTAAAAAAAAAAAAAAATGAATGATGATTTATTTTAAATGCAATAGTTGGATTAAATTTTGGGTAATAAAATAAATTTAGCTAGCATGGTGGAATAAATGAAATTTGAATTTAAATGGGCTTATGCATTTAAAAAGGGAAAATATGATTGTTTTATTGTTTTCAAAAAATGAAATATCCAAAAAATATCTAAGTTTACAATAACTTTGGTGGGTGGCCAAATTAGGGGTTTGATCTTTCTTTGGAGGCCATAAGGAAAATGCTTGGTTTTTTTTGAATGATCTTTTTTTTTAAATTTGGAAATTTGAGAGAGAGGAAGAGGAAAAACTTGGAGAATTTTTGGAAAAGAATTGTTGAGGAGGATTTGGAAAAGCTTGGTGGTGGAAAAGATTGGGAAGAGCACAATCTCCATTAAAGGGTTCTTCAAAAAGCTAGGAGAAAACAAAAGGTTTCTATTTTTTCCCTTCTCTATGCAATTTTTATTTCAAAAAATCTGGTTTGTAAATGGCTAAAATGTGGATTTGGATAATTCCAACTTTAAGATTTTAAACCCCTCATAGCTTCATAATTCAAACTTGAAAATGGGAGTTTAGAAAATTTGTGTTTGAAAACAATTTGAACCAAAATTATCCTCAAGCTGTTAATGGGAAATCTGGAAACAAATTTGAAAGATTCATTGAGGTTTTATAAAAATTTTGGGTTGGGGAAAATCCCTTTTCAACTTAGATGAAATTTCAAAAAAAAATTTGTGTCAAATTTGGAGGTTTCCATGGAGTCTTATTTTGTTTCTCGGAAATTTTGTATTGCCAATCTGGGTAGTTAAAAAAAAAAAAACTTTTACAGTCTTTTCATGACTGTGTGTATATAAATAATGGCCCATACCTTTATATGTGTTATTACCATTTGCTCATAATATAGCATCAAATCAACAAATTTCTTTAGAATTTATTTACAAAAACGTGCAAAAAAAATAATTTTGTGTTTAAAAGAAATCTGTGTTAGACTTAAGCTAAGAGCATTCTTTTTTTTTTGAAATTATGAAACCTGTGACCCTCGACCGTGTTGAGGGAGGGAGAAGCCTTGACCTTGATGAAAGCGATCACGCCTTCTGGCGGCTACCCTGACAGAGGGGCCCTTGGTACTGCGGGCTTAGCAGTCTCCCACTTACATGGTGATGATTTCCGTCAGTGGCTGACTCGAGGCGTTAACCCTTAGGGTTTATTTGTTTGTTTATAAATTTGTTTAGTTATATGTTGTATTTTATTTGTATTTAGTATTTATATTTTATAATGTATATTATATTATATATATATTTTATAATATATATATTATATTATATATATATATATATTATAATATAGGTTATCATATATATATACTATAACATTTTCTTAATAGTTTAAAAGTTTTGTTTTTATGAATTTGGGAAATAATTTATTTATATATATATATATATACATATGTGTGTATCGTGTTTTGCCTATGTATTAAAGGGTGAGGTAAATTTTATTTTAGTTGAAATTAATTATCAATTATATAGATGTTTTAGAGGATATATATATATATAATTGATGAGTGTGTGTGTTTTCTTTTTTAGATGATTTATTTCTTTAAAGTGGAAAAGCAATTAAATTTGATATGAGATATTCGTAAAAGGGTCAAACCGGAAACTAGATATAGGAAATGGTGGCTTAACGTAGAATGATTGACTTAATTTATCATATGTATTGTGTCAACACGAATCATACGAATTTTCATACTTTTACGTGATATGCAAGAACATAGTTGTTTTAAGTTGTTTAAATGCACTAATGTAACGAATGATTGGATTTACGAAATCTGAAGGTAGGTTACCTTATATTGTTTGAATACTTCTTTCATCGTGGGGTGCTTATTCTTGTTGGATTTTGAGTCAAACCTCGTAAGTCTTCTAGATTGAATCGTCCTTTATGTGTCTTGAGGTCAGTAGTATGTCAATCAACCTCGTTGCCATGGGTAGTGCGTACTTGAGTTTTGCATGTTATCCGATTACCTTGGGCGGGATAGGTTGACCTTAAGCCATGTTTAGGGATTCATTATCCCTAGGTTTCACTTGAGTACATTTTGTGGTGGCTTAGTTCCACGTGTTGTCTTAGAGAAGTGGCTTGCATTGGGGGCCGGCACACAAAATGGTGCCAGGAGATCTCAATGTAAGTTGGTTAATTCAGTGATAACTTAAACCAATTAATTAGCATAGGAGGTAGCAACATTTAAAAAGATTAAGTTTGCCTCGCACATGGACGCAAGTGCTAGCATAGGCTTGGTATGAGACGAGAAGGCCTGGAATGGCAAGATCGTTATCTTGTCCCTTCAAAAGATAACTGATTCCACATTGATTTGCATGTGGGGCCGGGAGTCATTAGAGGTTACCAGGATATCCCGAGATGGGGGCCGGAACCTAGGAAGACTTGCCAGGATATCCCATGTGACATTGTGATGACACTTCTCCTAAGTCAGCATTATGTTGTAATCGTGGTGTGTTCATGTATTTAGAATATGGAAGTATTGATACCGTTATGTCATGTGCTGTCATGTTCCTATCATTTTCTAGTTGAGTCATGTTGCCCATGAGTATAGGTTGTTGTTCTTAATCTGAAACCCTTGTTACTATCTCCTAGCATGGCGGGTGAGCCTTCGGGTATCACATGGTTGGGTGAAATGTGCACCATACTCCGTTGTGTTGGCATTATCTTTTGTGGGCGAGGCTTTCATGTTGGAGAGCTCATGAGATTCCAGTTGCTACCTTGGTCTCATTTATGTTAATGCTTTGCATTTTATTTACCCTCATTTTATCGAGGGAATTGTAATAAACAATTATGTCATTGATTTGCCTCATTCTGGGAATGAGAGATGTAAATGTAATTATATCGCTTTTATCTTGGAACCGAGAAGAATCTCTCGGTCTAAATGGAAATCTCATGTATGGAATGTATGTGCTTACATTAGATTAAGTGAATATTGTTATTTTTTCATTTCATGTATGTTGTTTTAATTTGTAAATTAGTTAATCTTTGTCTCGCAACCTTAGGGGTTTGTTGGCATTATGTTGTTATCATGCTTGTAATTGTTTTTTTTTTTTTTAAAAGTTTGTGTAGTGAAATTTGGTTGTAGTTTGCAACTTCCCCTAGGGTTGCGTGGCGGGGGGCATTACACATGGTATCAGAGCCTAGGTTTAAACACTGGGTACTCTGGGATTATAATGAGCCCATTAAGCTTTTAGGTGTGTGGATTTTATTGTGTATTGTTCTTAATACCTTTTTGGTGTCTGTTTAGGATAATGCCTCCCAGACATGGAAGAGGAGATGGTCGTAGACATGGCCGTTTAGGCGGTTGCATTGAGGAATAGCAAGACCCACCTCCACATGTTCCACTTGTTTCTGACCATGAGGAGCAACAGGCTTCTCAGAATATTTAGGGGGACGGCAATCAGAATATGGATCCACCCAGGATCGAAGATGCTCAGTTGCATCAGTTGTTAGAGGAGACCCTTGCACGCCTTGGGCCTAGGCAGAAGGTAGAGCCAGTGGTGGTTAGAGAGAGAGAGGTACCAGTTCACTCTGATTCAGAGGTAGCAGCCCATATGAGGGATTTTCTTAGAGCATGACCACCTACTTTCGATGGATAAGGCAGTGGTTTGGAGGCAGAGACATGGCTCATTGACTTGACTAGGTGCTTTGCTATGCACCCATATGGGAGCAACACTCGAGCTAGGTGCGCTATCATGCACCTGAGGGGATTTGCCTCCACTTGGTGGAGATTAGAGGAGCAGAAGCTCCATCTGGACATTGGTACAGTTTCTTGGGAGTTGTTCCTGGAGCGATTTCGGGCTAGATTCCTTTCCGAGCATTGGAGGCAGCATCGAGGGGATGAGTTCCACACCCTTCGACAGATGGCTATGTCAGTAGAGATGTATGAGCGTCGTTTCTATGAGCTCAAATAGTATGCAGGCATAGGTGATGATGAGGGCATGTTTGTACAACATTTTCTCAAGGGCTTAAACACCCGTATCAGTGGTGGAGTGTGGGTTTTCAAACCCAGGACCATGGAGGTAGCGGTCGATAAGGCCAGGCTCATTGAGGAGAACTTGGCGATGGCCTTAGGTGGTCATGTAGGAGTGCAGGTGGGAAGTGGTTCAGCAGCTGGGACTAGTGCTCGAGGGGGTC